>PVHP010023284.1:0-27553 GCA_004024765.1 Zapus hudsonius
TTTTTTTTTGCCAGGTGTGGTGGCACATGTCTTTAATCCTAGTACTTGAGGACAGAGGTAGGAGGATTGCTGTGAGTGTGAGGCCAGCACGGGACTACAGTAAGTTTCAGGTCAGCCTGGGCTAGAGTGTGACCCTACCTCGAAAAAAACAAAAGCAAAAATATAAAAATAAAACCCTTTTTTCCCCAGTAGCTTGCATGCATTACATTCAGGTCATATTGCAGTGGTTACAAGGCTCCCAAGAAGAAGCTCTTCAAGACTGCCACACTATCCTTAAAGTTGGCCTTCTACTTGACTCAATTCATGGCTGAGCCACATCATCATGGATCTTAAGAGTTGATATGTAACTTGTTTCAAAGCTTAGCCTAGGCTGGAAGCATGCCACCAATTCATACACAAGCCAATAAAAACTGACAGTTCAATAACATAAGATGATGACACATTTTAGACTTCTTAACAAAGCAAAGCAAAAAAAAATCTAGCAACATTTGAACATGTACAAAAATTTTAAGACATAATTTTTATGTCGTATTTCTCATTAAGAGATAATATTTAAAGGACCTTGCTTCAACTTAAATAAAATAAATGAATGTATGTGCTCGAGGAAAGGAGGTACTGTAGCAATCAGAGAAGTTCATGATCATATCTCAGAAAAATTACATAATAAAGAATACCTTATTGCTTAAATCATGTAAAATTATGCCATTTTCATAGAAAATATCTACAGGATATTTGTTTTAAAAATGTAAGGTATCATGCCATATTAAAAAATATACATTATATTTAAAATAGAAATCTAAAACATTAGGGAAAAAAACAAAGCTAAGGAAAACCCATGTTGAAAAGTAAAACCAAATATATCAAAAAATTATTTTCACTATCATCCTAATAAAAGGTCTATGGATTATTATAAAAATTTTAAGTGGGCTGGAGAGATGGTTCAGCAGTTAAGGCACTTGCCTACAAAGCCTAATAACCCGAGTTGGATGCCTCAGTACCAACCCACATAAAGCCTGATGTACAAAGTGGTGCATGCATCTGGAGTCTGCAGTGGCTGGGGCCACCTCTTCTCTGACTCTCTTCTATCTCTTTCTGCTTGTAAATAAACAAAAAATAA
Organism: Zapus hudsonius; assembly: GCA_004024765.1. Classification (NCBI taxonomy): domain Eukaryota; kingdom Metazoa; phylum Chordata; class Mammalia; order Rodentia; family Dipodidae; genus Zapus; species Zapus hudsonius. Next base: position 1,118 of record PVHP010023284.1, read on the forward strand.
GCAATATACTAAATACATGGTGTAAATTAAAATTTTATTCTGTATTTAAATAAAACATATTACAACCCATTAAAACTATGCTGAAAGGAAAATTACTTAAATATTTGTGTTTTTGTGGCAGCTAGGGGTTGAACTCAGGCCTTGTACATGGTAGGCAAGCACTTTACCAACTGAGCTATCTCCCCAGCCCAAAATTACTTATTTCTTATGATCAGTATGCCTTGCCAGCAATGATGACAAATTATGGCAAATAAGGGATGTTACTTCTGCTATGAAAATGAAATAATTCTGACAAGGATGATTCAATGTCCTGTATTCAGCATCTCGATTGTAGATTTCCTTTGAAAATTAACCTACAGAAGGTATTACATATAGGGAGAAGATGCAAGTATAAATTACATTTTTATTTTATTTCATTTTTTGGTTACCAGTGCAAAGCAGAGCTATGGTAACTAAGGTTGTTAAATCATTTTTCAAAACTCGGTTTACTAGGGGACTTGAAACACCAACTTTTGAAAACACTTTCGATGACTTTCTGTCATAATTATGTGCAAAAGAGAATTTATATACTATTAGATGTCTCTTAAATAATGAACTATCTTAAAAGCTTTAAGGAGAAGCAATTAACTAGGAAAACTAACTTTTAATTTTGAGTCTAACAGTCATATTATAAAATTGATAATGTAAAAATAATTTAATAAAATCATAACTTAAAATTTATCAAAAACTGAAATCATCAATATCTAACCATTTGAAATAAAAGATGTTCCTTTATTTTGCAATTACTGCTGATGGGAACCCCCCCAATATTTCCCCTACATGCCAACTGCATGCCAATTATGATACTAGAGGAAAGATAAGCCCAAGTATTTACTCTGTAGTCAAATATTAGTTGATCTTCACCTGTCAAACTTTAACAGTTTAATAAGACCCTATTTTCATAAGACCAATCCAAAATATATTTTTAAGTAGCTAGAAAAAGTGCTAAGGTAAGAAATAGATGTTCTTAAACCAGATCTTAATTGATTTTCCTATTTATAATGCAGTGTTTTTCATCAGAAGCAGCTATTATTATTTGAGAAATAAATAATAGCTAAAACAGCAAACTGTAATTAAACCTTACAACAACCCTGAGAAAGTAGGTACTATTACTTCTCCTCTGTATAGAGGTAATACACAGAGGTACAGAGGTTAAGTAACTTACCTAAAGTTACCCAGTTAATAAGTGGAAGACTTGGCATTTAAACTCAAGTAGCCTAGTCTCAGAATCCACAGGTTTAACCACTATGCAGATTATTGGTACCCACTTAATTCACTGACTTAAGGTCTTTGGAAGAATCTAGGATTCTTCACTTTTAATAAAGGTATCAGATTATTTTTATATTGTCTGAAGTTTGAGAATCATCACACAACTCCTAAGAAAAAGTAATATAGATAGTTAGTCTCCTTATAATATGCACCAAAAGTAAATCAAATCTATCATTTCAATGTCCCCGGTGAAAGTAGGAATGGGAATGAAATGTTCTTAGACTGAGGTATATATTAGAATGTATATATAAACATGGGTTCTCCAAAAGCAAATAAGACAAATCAAGTCAACAAAACATTGTAAAAAAAAAAAAGTAGTTGTGGTCAAAAGAGTTTTCACTATTTTATTTCAGTAGGAATTAAAAAATATCTTTTAACTTGCTTTTCTCTAAGCCTATTTTCTATTATTTCAAAGACCAGCCTTTTATCAAATAGGTCAGGTTTTACAAAAGGGATTTAGTATTTTCATAACAAAGTATTTAAAAAAAGGTTTAGAGAGATTCTATGAAGAAAACTATTGATTTAAATATTTCCATTGTTATGTTCAATACTAACAACTAAGGCGCTAAACATATAAGTAAAACTTTTAGGGAGAAAAAATTCACTTATTAGCTAGTAATAGTTATTTTCACATTAACTTCACAGCTTTGCAGTCTGTGAAGTTTACTAATCATTACTAATGTCTTTATTTTCTTAACTGATTGATATATTTGAAGAAAATGACCTATTCCCTCATATTTCCCCACCTTAGTTTGACCCAGACACACAGGCCCGTATTCTGTGTCACCCCCCCTCCCCAACACACACATGTTTTAAGAACCAGGAATGGAACTTTATTTATTTAGAATGGCTCAATCTAGCAAAACATGTACTTTTGACCTTAAGTTTCTAAGAGTGGTAAGCAAACGGTCAATAATGGATTAAAAATATCACTTAAAATAAGGTTCAAACCTTTTTTCCATGACTCCGAATCAAACATATAGTTTGCAGTACCTCTCACTTTTTACACAAACAACTGACACCAAAATTTTGTGAAACTATCTATCTATCTATGACTATACATTTTCAAATTTCTTTACGTGACACACTGATAATCTCCATTTTTGTTATCTTAAAAATGCAGGTTATGTAACCCCTCAAGCTGATTTCTTCCAACCCTAAAATATACTTGCAAGTATATAAAATACTATCTACACAGTCTTTGTTATTACTTGTAAAAGTCCACCCACTAATACGGGAACAGGAAAAAAATACTAAAAATGGTCCTAATCTGTCCTAAGAGCTATATTTCCATACTGAGGAATTAAGAAAAAAAATAGCTGAACAGGAGAAACAGCAAAGGCTAGTGTGACATTTGTGCAAACATAAGATATATAACACCATAGTATTAATAAATTATAAGAAATGAATGGTAAAAAGGACTCTACCAAACAATAGAATTTTATTTTTTGATTAGATAGGTTGTAACCAAGGCTATATAAAAAAGATCTTGTAGAAATGTTTGGAAATCATTCTACTGTCATTAAAAATACTTTAAAATATATCTTTTTTTTACTCGTTATTGAAAAATACTCAATTTTATCAATTAGCAACTTTCCCCAAGTAGCACTTTCACTGAAAACAGGTGTGTCTCAATTTTCTGGATATATGTAAGTAAATACTAAGACTGCACATTATTATTTTCCACAATCATTACCCCTACAAACAACTATAAATTTATCTCTACAAAGCAACTACAAATTCATTTTAATATTATTTTTCTCTTTTGGCAATAAAGAATGAGCTTATAAAATTATTATCAATGGACTGGATACACTACAACAAGGAAATTGTTAAAGATCCATTTATTGAAGAAAACACTTTTTAAAAGTAAAGCATTTATAATTATGGTAAGATTGCTTATTTTTAGTATTAGTTAAAAATAGAAACTACACATATGGCATAACAGACAACTTTTTGGCAGAAATGTTAAAGACCTTTTCATTTAACTTTTAACTGAACATTCTCTCCAAAAATTACAGTGAAAATACCTGCTTTTGATGTTCAGTGTATAATTTCTCTATCAGCCAAATAAGTGCCAATGAATTAATTACCAAGGCAATATTATTATGTACAAATTACATTTGTTCTTAGAAGACTTTCATTTACATATTTGCTTATATATTTAGGAATGTACACAGATAGACATATTGAGGAGGGAGACATGTACATACATTTCTATTAACCTACGTCTACAAAATTAGTATAAATTGCCATATTAAAAATATCCACAAAGGTTTTTGACTATCAAGAGACAAAGAGGTCAAAAAGATTGTGAAACACTAGCAGACTGATTCTTGCTTACAATCTGTACTTGCAAGAAGGAAAAACAGCTAAATTACAGCAAAATACAGTGAAAGTGTCAGTGTTACTATTTCATGAAATTCAGCCAGTCTCTCAAGGAGTGATACAAACACTGAAACAAAATTAAATTTAAAAAAATCTGAGACAAAGTTGAAACATTTACCTGAAATTCTGGTACAGTAGATGACTTTGTGACAGTTTTCCTCTTCTTTGTGATTGCTTTTTTAGATATGGATTTTTTTCCTTTCAAGATTAAAAGAGAAAAGCTTCATAATGCTGTTTACAGCACTTCATTAACAAAAGCCAAAATGCATACAGCCTTGAAAGTTAAATTATAACTAACAGTTGGCTGCTAGTTAAGTCAAATGAAGATTGAAAACACGCCCCAGTAAAAGCAAACATTAAACTACCTGTAACAGACACATTAACAAATGCTGTTTTATTTATATAAGAACCAAATTATGATCTTCACTATGATGAATAAAGGTCAGAATTTATTAAAATAAGATTATGCAAGAAAACCACAAAATACTCTGCTCAGTTAAAATCTGCACTAATAACTACAGTAAGACTACCCAGGAAAAAAAAAAAAGCCTTACCTTTACTTTATCCATAACTTCTGCAGTCAGGCACCCGTGTTAAGAACTCTATCTAAAAATTATGAACTCTAGCCAACATAAAGTAGAAACTATGTAGTCTCAGAGTGGCCTCAAACTCACATCGATCCTCCTAGCTCTGCTTCCCAAGTGCTGGGATTAAAGGTGTATGCCAACACATCCAGCTTAAAGATAGTTATTTTTTGCTCTTATATTTTCATAACCTTCACATTCCATTTTCTTATTCTTTTATTATAGTTATTGTTCATACATCTTCTTTGCTACCATTCTCCTTTTAGAGAAAAAGAATATAATGCTTATCAGAGTATCATAATTAACTAAATGTTTGTCTTCCTTTCTGTATGGTGAGCTCCTGATGATGGAAATAACATTATTCACTTTGTGTTCAACACACAATAAGGTCTAAGAAGTGATCCTTAAATATAAGAATCCCATTTTTTATCAGAGATTCTGCGTCTAGGAGCAGGAAAAAAAAGGCACGCAATTATTTATGATTCTGTGCATCCTTTTGAGTCTTTTATAGTGAAGACAACACTGAAATGATTTTAAATAATTTATACTTTTTTCAGTACTGGGAATAGAATCAAGGCCTCACCTAGGGATTGAGTTATATCTCCAATCTTTTTTAATTTTTAAATATTGGTCTTCATAAATTTTACATGTTGGCTTCAAACTTGTATCCTTTGGCATCAGCCTTCCTAGTAGCTGGGGTTACAAATGCACATCATCATGCCTGGCTTAATTTATACTATTTACTAAAGTTTCACAAATGACCTTAAGTCATCACAGGAAGACTAACATTTATTGAGATCTTATTCCCAATTATAGTAAGCCAGATACTAAAGTGATTTATATTAACCAACCCATCCAATATTCAAAACATTGAAGGGGCTGGGAATATAGCTCAATGGTAAAGTGCTTGCCTTGCGCCAGGACTTGAGTTTGATCTCCAGTACCAAGTAAATGATGGGTGCCAGCACACATCTATAATCTCAGTGCTCCGAGGCAGAGTGGAAGAGGTAGCCACCTCACTGGCTACCCAGTTGAGCCTAATATTCAGGCTAAAAGACCGTCTCTTAAAAAGAGGCGGGGCTGAAGAGACGACTCAGGATTAAAGGTGCTTACTTGAAAAGCATGATGGTTGGAGTTTGATTTTCCAGTACCCATGTAAAAAGCCAGGTGCACAAAGTGGAGCATGCATCTGGAGTTTGTTTATAGTGGCTCCCATTTTCTCTCTCTAGTAAATAAAACAAACTGTAATTCTTAAAAAAAAGAGAAAGAGGTAGATGGCATTCTTGAGGATATCCAACGTTGTCCACTGGTCTCCCATGTGCCAATACATGTGCATGCACACCTGCGCCATGAGGGCAGGCACACACACACACACACACACACACACACACACACACACACCAATTAAAGGTAATTAATATACTATGCTTTACTGTGGATAACTGAAGACCAAAGAAATTAGTTAACTTGCTAAGTGTCAGTAAGTAAGCACCACAGCCAGGAATTCTAACTCCAAAGTCCAAGCTCTTTCTATTACGTTATCATTTATTGATTCTTACCATATGCCAGGCTCTACAAATGCAAGGTTTTATATATTTGCTATTCCAATTTAGCAAGGTAGGCACAACAGTTAAAAGAAATTGTAGCTACTACATACTGAGGAGATATTTTAGACTTAATTTGTCTTGCTTCAAAGCTGTGCTTTTTGGTGGTAAAATAGTACATTCTTTCAAACTTTCTTCAGGCAAAAATCTGCTGTTGATTGAATTCAGACTATTCTTTTTGATTAAGGTTGTAAGATTTCTATATTCATCAACATACCTCCTCTAGCAAGAATCCACCTCTCAAACTGCCACCAGCTGGGGACCAAACATTCAAACACACAAGTATATGGGGGTACCTAGTTGAAACCATTACTTAAATGGGGTTGGTGTATAATTTCAAAACAATTTGAATGAGTATTGCCTTGCCTTTGTTAAAATCCATGCTGTTTGTGTGCATGTGTGTATGTGAAGGACAGAGGTCATCAATTTTGGGTGGGTCTTCAGTTGCTCTCTATCATATTCCTTGAGACAGGGTCTCTTGCTGAACCTAGAGGTCACTGATTCACTAGACAAGGTAGACAGTGAGCCCAGGGGTCTGATTGTCTCTGCCTTCTCAGTGCTGAGACCACAGAACAGACCATCACACCCAGCATTCTATGTGGATACTGGGTGTCCTCATGCAACAACAAGCCCTTTACCCACTGAGCCATCTCACTAGCCCCTGTGATTACTTTTTAAAAACTGTTTTCCAGGCTATTTATTTGCAATGTGTGTATGTCTGTATGGGCTGACCAAGGTCTCTTGCTACTGCAAACAAATGTCAAATTCTTCCTTCTGGCCTTATATGTGTGATTGGGGAATTGAACCTGGGATGGTAGGCTTTTTGAGCAAGCACCTTTAACCACTGAGCCAGTTTGCTAAATTTTTTTTTTGGGGGGGTCTTTTGAGGTAGGGTCTTGCTCTTGCCAGGCTGACCTGGATTTCACTATATAGTCTCAGGCTGGCCTCAAACTCATGACAATCCTCCTACCTTTGCCTCCCGAATGCTGGGACTAAAGGGTGCCCCAGCAACATTAAATTTTAAAACGAAGCATTGGGGCCTGAAAGATGGTTCAGCTGTTAAGGTGCTTTCCTGCAACACTTAATGACCTGGGTTCAATTCCCCAGTACCAATGTAAAGCCAGATGCACAAAGTGGTGCATGTATCTGGAGTTGTTTGCAGTGGCTAGCGGCCCTAGTGTTTGCTCTTTCTCTCTCTCTCTCTCTCTCCAAATAAATAAATATTTAAATGACAGTTACTACAAAAAATACAAGTTATTTGGAGGTTCTAACAGGGGAATGCAGGTACTATAATACCCATAATGGAAGAGTGGTGTTCATTTGTCAAGAGAAAGCTGTCCTCCTTCACCGAGTGTGCAGCTTCATGAGGTACATACATACAGTGTTAAGGAAGGAACACTTGTCCATCCAATCAGATAAGCCAAATCAATCCTGGCCAATCAATGGGGATATAGCTAGCACCTTCATATTCCAATTATTAAAAAATTTATTTTGATTTCAGGACTAAATAGTAGTCATATACCAGTCAAGTTACATACTGCCACCCAGTGGACATTCATTATCATTGCTTGAGCATACCCTGGGCCCTTTGCTGCCCTAAATCACCTGACCCTATAAAACAGAATAAAAACTCAGACCTAGGATTGTACGGAAATCAGAATTTAGTTTAAAACATAGACACAGTTTCAAGAACTATGTTTTAGTCTTGCATCACTGTTGGGCTAAAACAATCACACAAAAAAATGTCAATTTCTGCTTGGAAAATGTATAAGAAAACCTTAATAAAACTAATTATAAAACGTTGCAATTAATGTTACAAGAATGTACTTAGCTAGGCATGGTGGCACACACCTTTAATCCCAGCACTTGGATGGCAGGGATAGGAAGATCACCATGAGTTTGAGGCCAGTCTGAGACTACACAGTGAATTCCAAGTCAGCCTGAGCTAGAGAAAGAGAGAGAGACCCTACCTCAAAAAGAAAAAAAAAAAAAAGGATATACTTAAGCTGCCTATAACACTATGCTTAGACCAACTTAAGAAATCTACTCAATCTGAGAGGGAAATTATAACTAAAAAGTATCCTCTGAGGCACAAAACCCCTAACCCTTTATAATCTAGAACTGGAAATGAAGCTCATTATCATCTTCATTTCGACTCCTCTTTCTTCTACTTCCTCATCTTTACCTTTCACCTTCACCTGATTTCCCTTGTCTGTTTCCAGACAAAGCCTTTCTTTCCATGTTTAAAATTATCCTAGTACATTACTCCTTCAGTGGTTTCATTTCAGGAATATTAATAAATGGATGAATAAAATGACATTAGTTACTGTTAAAAACCCAAGGCATCTTATTATTATTAAAAGGTGAATCTGCAAGGTGCTTGGGATATAAAAATCATAGAAATCTAAAACTGTTTTATTTATTATATTCTTAGATCTAATATTTCATCTATAGAAATTCCTGAAGTGTTCAAATAAGCAATCTGATCTTAAAACACTTGATTTTAATGTTTTTTTCTTGCTTATAAGTGAATTTCTCATAATGACAAATTCTTTTACTTTATTACATAACATTCAGAACACCCACCCCTCCTTTGCATTTTATTTGTTCTTTGACAATTTCATAGACACACATATAATATTTTTATCATATACAACATCCACTACTCTCTCTTATCCCTCTTCTTACTTTATTTACCAGTGGCTATACTACTGAAGAGAATGACCTCCCCTCCCCTAGCAACCATTAAATCTACATGAGTACCTTAGGAAGGAGTGAGGCCTCATTTTTTTTTTTTTTACCTTTCACTTAGAATTCAATCAGGTGTTAAATTCTGTTACTCAGTGCAACATCTCTTAACACATAATTTCTTCTTGTCAATGTGATTTACCTTTCTTCTTCATAGTTATCTTTTAGCTCCCCATTTACCCTGCCAGTTTCTTTTCCTAGCTCTTCAATGGCATCCTAATTATCTTGTGAGACTTTTTTCTCCCAAGTCTGCCACTTATTAGTTGTATGACAATGGAAAAATAAATCTTTCAGAATCTAATTTTTTTTTACATTGACAGAAATGATGTAGGTGGGAATAATAGTAGTACTAACTTTTTGGAGGCTTTTTTATGGATCACTTTAAAATTTATTATTTTATTTTATGGGTGTGTGGAGGCCAACGGATAACTTTTGGGTTTGCCCTTGCCTTTCCACCTTATTCTGAGGCATTATTTCTCTCTCTGGATTCTTGCTCTGCATTGTTCTTTGTTGAGTTTACCATGAGTTTCCAGGATTACAGAAGCCCTCCATGGCTTCTGGCTTTTTATGAAAGATTTGGGGAACCAAACTAGGGTATTCTGGCTTGAGCAGTTAGCGCTTTATCTACTGAGCTATATCCCCAGCCCTTTTTTGGAGTTTTGATGATGAGAAATGAAATAATGTACAAAGGCTAGAAGAGTGAATGACATAAATTAAGCAGTATGTGAATATCAGTTCTATTGGAAGAAAATTCAAAGGGCCTTAAAAAATGAAAGGACATGGGGTCAGGAATGTTGCTCAGTGGTAGAGTACTTATTTGTCAAGTCCAAGGTCCTGGGTTCCATTCCTTACACTGAAAAAACATTTTTAAAAAATGACAAGAAGCCGGGTGTGGTGGTGCACGCCTTTAATCCCAGCACTCGGGAGGCAGAGGTAGGAGGATCGCTGTGAGTTCGAGGCCAGCCTGAGACTACAGAGTGAATTCCAGGTCAGCCTGGGCTACAGCGAGACCCTACCTCGAAAAACCAAAAAACCAAAAAAAAAAAAAAAAAAAAAAAAAAAAAAAAAAAAAAAAAAAAAAAAAAAAAAAAAAAAAAAAAAAAGAAAGACAAGAAATAAAGACAATTTTTTTACTTTCATAGATTCATAGAATCTCCAGTTTAATGTTCTAAATAAACTCTTTACATAAAGATACATATTAGTTAAGTTCTAAGTGCTATTACCATAAAACTACAAACTTTTCACAAATAGTCCTGAAAGTATTCAAATATTACAAATTACATTATTTCTAAGTCATTTTCTATTATGTAACTCATTGCTTTTTATACATCTATCTCATTTCAAGCTAATTCATTTACATCGAATTCTTGATTCAATTATTTAAACTAATACCATATGCCTAACATCTCCCCAAAATGGCATATTCTCATCAAATGGCTTCTAACAGTTCAACTTTCCATGAATTTTTTTTTATTGTACTATTTTTCAGTAACAACTTCCTTAATTTTAACTACACATTTTGGTTCCATCTATTCAATTTCCATTATTCTCAAATTCCTTCATTGATTGTGAAACCTTCCCATAGTACCACAACACTTCTACTTGGCCTTTTACTGTGCTGTCGTTACCTATTCTATTGAGAAGGCTATTTGCCAGTTTTCAGCTTTAGTTATTTAATCTACAAGAAAACAAAACCATTTACCTTATCCATTTTAGTCAACTTAGAGGTACTAGTATAAAAATAATTGTGGCCTGGGGAGATAGCTTTTTATCATTGTGAATGGATGTTTAACGACTGAATTATTTTTGTCTTTTTTTAAGGTTTTATTCAAAGTCTCTTAATTTTTAAAATTTGTAATTAATTTTAGCTAAGTATTTGCTTCACACAATCTATAACAATATTGAAACAATCAAAATGTCTACTAAAGAGGTAGGGTCAATAAACTGAAAAATAAGCAATATACTCTTATGATGAAGTAAAGCAGACTATAAAGTGGTATGTACAATATGACTATATTAAAATATAAGTATCTTGAAAAGGTAATTAAAGATACATACTAAGAGGCTAATCTTATATCTGGGAAAAGCATATTATATATGTTCATATACTTATCCAATAAACTCCTAGATGTATCAGTAATGGTGCTAAGTGGTAGTGGTACAAAGCCAGAAATAATCCTTTAATCCTCAAGAATATCCTAGGAATAAATGGGACTATAGTAATCATTGTGAAAAAGTACATGGTGCTGGAAGAACAATAGAAATTCTTACTTAGAAAGATAATGGGAGGTTTCTTTAAGGAAGTTGTGGTAATTTAAATGGATGTCCCCCAAAAGATTTCAAGAGTTTTAAAAGTTTTTCTCCAGCTGCCTGGCTAGAGGGGTAGTCATTTTGGCTGGACCCTAGAGTTCAGTCCTCAGGTGTTTCTGGGGTGGGTCTGGAATTGCATCTATACATATGGAAAGAGCAGTATGAGTGTGCTTGCCTGAGGTGCTGGTAAAGGTCATTTTCTATCTCTGCTTGGGTCTGTGAAAGGAGGCCAACCTCTTTTACCATTATGGAACTTCCCCTGGATCAATAAATCCTTCAATAAATCCTTTCCTCCATAAACTGTGCCTGGTTTGGAGATTCATCCCAGTGGTGTGTGGCTGACTACAACAGAAGTAATAAAATATTAAGAACTAGGTGATAAGGTAAAGTTCTAAGTGCTATTACCATAAAACTACAAACTTTTTTTGTTTTTCTCTATACTAGAACGAAAATACACTGTGTCTAATAAAAATAATAAAGGGATCTGAACTTTTCTTTTTACTTTGCAACTTTTCCTCTTAAAAAAGTTATTTCTAGTTTACTCTTAGTTAATTTTGATTTCTTCATAGGAATTTTTAAATTCTGGAAATAGGTCACTAAGGAAAACTTTCTTGTCACCAAATCATATTTCTCTTAGTCTATATATGAACTAAACATAAAATAGAACATAAGATGATGGTGATGCTATATCATTCCCAATGGTTTCCAGCTATTCCTAATGTTTTTAGCAATAAGAGACCTAAATGACTAAAAATGAAACCAGAATACAAAAAGCAGGGTGGCCTTGAACTCACAGCAATCCTCCTACCTACTTTTGCTTCCCAAATGCTGGGATTAAAGTCATATACCACCACGCCTGGTTTAGGAAAGTAATTCTTCTCTCTCCAACTAAATAGGTTTAGAAAGGTCTACAAGTACTTGATAAAACTTGCCTTCTGAGTGTTTTCATTTATTTCTCTAGAGCTAAACATGAATGTCCATAAATTTTCTGTCTCTAAGCATCCTAAACTTAACAGAAACAACATTATTTGCTTGCAATATAAGTTCCCTTTAATCAATTTTCTACTTTTTAAATTCTACTATGGTATAATTTTAAAAAGGAACTATCAGTATATATTATTCTATAAATTACCATAAAATTATCTTTGAACACATGAGTAGCAGTTTCATTTACATGACAATGGTAATAAATAGTATATATTTCAGAACTCAAAAATATTTCAAAACTAACTATGAAAATCTAATGGATTGTAAACTTTTAAAGGCTTATTTCTGAAACTTACTTTAAAATGATTAGGTCAAGGTGAACCACTTTAAAACTTTCCAAAAATTATTCCTGGTTCTGACTGTAGATATTATACTACTTCTTTATCAATGATTTGTTATGTGTTTTACAATACTGAGTTTGATGTACTTGATGATTTAAATAACTTAAATAATGCAAACTGTATCAGCCAAACAAAGGCTCACTATTCAGTAGCAACTGTCTGCCAAATCTTAATTAACTTTGCTACAGAGAGAATAAAAAACTGAAATCCATAAATAATGATGATAAACTACAATTTATCTTACTAAACAATTTTAATTTTTTTCAATTAAGCAACTTTTTAAGTTCAATAAAATAAACCATATGCATTTGCCTCACCTATCCTTGCGGTAAATGAGACTAAACACAGACCACAGGAAAAGCAAAAGCACTGGAGTCATTAAAAACAGAGCTTATCAGGCTAGAGATTGCTCAGCAGTTAAAGTGCTTGCCTGTAAAGCCTAATGACCTGAATTTGATTCCCCAATGCCCACATAAAGCCAGATGCACAAAGTGGCTCATTCATTTGGAGTTCATTTGCAGAGGCTGGAGGCCCTAGTGTGCCCATTCTCTCTCTCTCTCTCTCTCTCTCTCTCTCTCTCTCTCTCTCTCTCTCTCTCTCTCTCTCTCTCCCCTATCTCTGTTTGCAAATAAATAAAAAAAATTTTAAAAACCAAAAACAGAGCTATCAACCTTAAAACACTTAACAGAACTTTTATTGTTTAAATAGGCTGCTGACAGATATTTAAAGTTGGTGAAAGACAAACTTGCAAATCCTTTTTTTAAAATATTTTATTTATTCATTTTCAAGCAGAGAGAGAGAGAGAAAGAGAGAGAAAGAGAGAGAGAGAGAGAGAGAGAGAGAGAGAGAGAGAGAGAGAGAGAGAGAGAGAGAGCGAGCGCAAGCAAGCACACCAGGGCCACCACCTTGTGGGTCTGGCTTATATTGAACCAGCGGCCTTAGGCACTGGAGACAAGTGCCTTAACCACTGAGCCATCTCTCCAGCCCCTGCAAATCCTTTTACAATCATGTGCTTTGTGCATTATTAATTGATATAACAATTTCCTTAGTTTTCTCTCAATATGAAACCATACACTGAAAACAGGAAAAATATGTGAAGTAGAGAATTGAGACCCGTTTAGATAATATAAATATCTTAAACAAATTACTTGCTAAACTTGTACTTGGAAAGAAAACAAAACCACTAACATAAGTGATAAAAAGGCATTGTTACAGAGAAAAAAATACAACTATAAAGTCCAAGTATGTTCAACTGAGTTAAACTCGGATATATTGCAACAGTATTTTTATTAGTATATAACAATCTCTCTTGCTGAGTTTTATAATCATGCAAAATAAAACTAGATAGTCACACACATAAGTATACATATGAATTTCATTCCGTCAATTCAGTATTTCTCTAATGCATAGTTGATAGAACATTTAAACTATACTTAAATGTAATTTTTACCCATCTATGTTAGCTTACCAGATTTGTGCTTCTTATGTTTTGTTTTCTTTTTGATGATCAGTAACTTATTCTGGATCTCAGGTTTGTAAGACTTGAATGCAAGAGAATGAAGACTTTCACGCTTTCTTTGTAAATTTTCATTCAGAACATCTTTCAATTTCTTTTTTTTCTTTTTCTTCTTTTTTGCCCTAATTTTAGTTAGTTTGAGTTTCTTGTGACTCTGCAGTGACTGCTCTAATAGTACATCTCTTACAACTTTGTGGCAGTTAATTTCAGGATGATCAATGTGACTTCCATTTATGTGAATTTGGCAAGATTTTAGAGCATTTTCTTTTAATGGACTGGGTTCAATCTTTATTCTGGAAGCTTCACCGTATTTTTCCTGGTTTTCTATAAATCTTATTTCACCTGGACTGAGTGGCTCTCCAAAGTCAGTAACTTCTCCTGGACTTCCTGGTTTCTCCACATTTTCTTTACAACAATCAGTTTTTTCAATTTCATAGGGCCTGTGAATTTTAATTTCACAGCTGGATTTCACTTCCATTTCAACAGAGATGTCATGATTATCAAAGTTCATTTTAGCAGGGCAACAGAGTGGATCAAAATTAACTTCCTGCTCTTTCTTGAGGGCAGAGGGCAGACTTTCTTTATTACACTTATGCTCTCCATTACTTGTACTAACATAGTCACCCTTAAATTTCTCCAGTTTAATCCGAGGTACTCTTTGTACTTTAATAGGCGGAACCGGAAATTCTGGGGCCTGAAAAGGTCTTTGCTTATAAATCCGTACATCTGCACCACAGAACTGTGGAAAATGTACGTAAGCGTTCTCCAAATAATCATAACCAAGGATAACTTCCCTGCACTCATGAATAGGCTGCCCAAGAACAGCATCTTGAACTTCTTTTTGTGTTTCATACACAAAGTCACAAAGACCTTTAAGTAACCATACTTTCTGGTAGAAAGGTAGCTCATGAAAAGGTTTTTCTTCCAATGGATTCACTTCTCCCAGAACTTTGAAAAACTGAGGACACAAGCCAAGTTTCTCAGCACAGTTTCCAGGGTTTTCAGTCTGTCCAACAGTAGTGTACCACTGCTGCACTTTCTGTCTCAGTGCTGATTCCCAGGTCCTGTAAGGCAAAGTAGGTCTTCGATGTAAGGTAGGTCTGCGATGGGGAGGGCTTAATAGAGAAGTCATTATTTTTGATAGAAAAGCATTACATTGAGGCATCAGAAGACAACGTTCCAGTTCATAAAAGACTATTTCTGGCAAATTTAGAATTTGCTGGGCTAAACAAAGAAAATGCCCAATAGCTGGAATTTCCCACATGTTCTCCATACAAGTTGGAGCTGCTTGAGCTAGAAGTTTTCTTTCCCACTCTTCTACTTCTTTTTGGCAAGCTTCTTCTGCTTCTTTTCTTTCCTGCTCCCGAAGCCTAAACAAAATAAATTATACTATGATTATTTTAAGAACAGAGTGTCAAAAAACACTGAACTTAAGGGTTATAGTTGTCCTTAATCAGGAAATAAGGC
The DNA here is from genome assembly GCA_004024765.1 of Zapus hudsonius. Classification (NCBI taxonomy): domain Eukaryota; kingdom Metazoa; phylum Chordata; class Mammalia; order Rodentia; family Dipodidae; genus Zapus; species Zapus hudsonius. The sequence continues at coordinate 16,371 of PVHP010023284.1, forward strand.
TCCTTTAATTTTTCACATCAGTACAAAGTAGCCCATAAAAGTCAATTTCCCCCCTAAGATGAGGAATTACATATATCCTTTCAACCAGTTTTATTGATAGAGAACTTGGTCATTGACATCATTGTCTTTAAAGTAAAAATCCTTACCTTACAATGTATATCAGCTTGTTTAATAAACAACTGGAGTGTAATTTGCTTATAGTTGTTTCTAGATTATGACTTTATAAGAACTATGGAAAAGTTTACATTTTTGACCACATTATTTCATTCCTAGAAACTTATAGTAAGAAAATAATTTAATATGAGCAAAGTTATGTATTTGTCAGTGTCAAATGGAGTTTTATTAGACAAGACAAAGCTAGAAAGAAATCATTACTATTATTAGCTAAGATCAGAAATGAACCAAAATGTTCACCAACAGATAAATGAAAAAGGAAAATATGAGGTGCATGGTAGTTTGAAGGGGTGTCCACCAATAGATTCAAATTGAAGTTTTTCTCCAGCTGCCTTGCTGGAGGGGTATGTAATCTTGGCCAGATCCTAGGGTCTAGCCCTAAGGTTGGTCTGGGGTGGATCTGGAATTCCAGCTATACATATGCAAAGAGCAGTCTGAGCTCAAGCCTGGAGTTCTGCTGTTTGCTAGTTGGAGTTGGAGTGTGCTTGCTTGCTTCGGAGGTAGGTACTGGTAATGGGTTTCTCTGCTTGGACCTGTGAAAGGGGGCTAGCCTCTTTTACCATTCTGAAACTTCCCCTGTTACTTCAATAAATCCTTTCCTCTCCAAACTGTGCCTGGTTTAGAGATCCATCCCAGTGGCGTGTGGCTGACCAGGACAAGGAGTGTGTGTATTTAGTTGTCCCAGTCTGTTGCTTTGAATGTTTCCAAGCCATGAAAGACAGGCAGCGGGAATCCAGGTAAAGCTACAGATTCTTTGAGAAATCAGGGCAGCTAGAGTCTGCAGGACATAGAACCAAAGAGAAAGCTTAAAAAGAACACCAGAGATATTCAGGGGAACCTGTGAGTATTCAGAGCACTGATTAGCGCATACATATAAGGAGAAACTTCAAGGTTAGTTGGGAGAAAAACAAACACGAGATTAAAAAACATTGCATGCCTCCCATGAGCTATACTAAAAAATTAGACTATTCTTTCCCTCTTTCTCCTTGCAAATAAATAAATGAATAATACAATACATTTTTTTAAAAACCGAGAAATTAGACTTATACTTCATAGGATATTGTTTACATTATTCAGTAAGGCCTTGCTCTGCTAGTAGAGACTGAGAACTAAACTAAGAATTGCTCTGAACCCGAGTACTGAATCACAGAATAGGCTCAAGTTATTGTACAATTTTTCAAGCAATAAGTACATTCAGAAAAAAAAATCATAGCACTTATAGGAATAAAAAATGGCCTGTCTCCTGGGGCAGATAGGGACCTGTGCGCCAGTGGGATGGAGAATACTGGAGAGAACAAGGATAAATCATCACCTAAAGAAGAGAGAGCCTACCATGAGATGGGTCAACTTCCACCTCATCTGCCCAGGCACAGAAGACATTACAGGGGAAGTGGTGACACAAGTACTGTTTGCATGGAAAGCCTGAAAACCAGCTCTAGGGAAATAGCGACAGACAGACAGACAGACAGACAGACAGACAGACAGACAGACAGACAAGACAACAAAAAACCCCCAAAGATCCAGAAGCTACAGAGAAATCAACACTATATCAGATCCCTATCTTGCCCAACAAAGCCTCAGGGAGCATCTAGGAAGAGGGGACAGAAAGACTTTAAGAGCCTCAGGGTAGGTGGCCTGAGAAGCCATATTTCCCCCATCCCTCCAGAGATTGGCTGAAGCCTCTTGGTCTCCACAATAATCCCACCAAGAACCTTGGTAGAATAAGGGCAGAGGAGAGGGGATATAAGTGTGCAACCTTTTTATTTAAAAAAATCAATAAATCAGCCAGCCATGGTGGCACAAGCCTTTAATCCTAGCACTCAGGTGGCTGAGGTAGGAGGATTGCTGTGAGTTCAAGGCTAGCCCGAGACTAATTCCAGGTCAACCTTGGCTAAAGGTAAGACTCTACCTCGAAAACAACAACAACACGAAAACGATTTAAAGTACCATATTAAGAAATGCTGAAGCTAACCATGTTTGGCTGAAAAGGATGAATTTCAAGCACCAACTTTCAAAGTTATTCTCAATTAAAAAATTTGTTTAAAGGTACAATGTGGTAGTTTGATTGAATGTCCTCCAATAGATTCAAAAGTGTATTAAAAGTTTTCTCCAGCCTTCTGGCTGAAAGAGGTGTCACCTAGGCCAGATCCTAGGTTCCAGCCATAAGGTGATTTTTGGGTGGATGTGAAATTCCAATACATATGCAAAGAGCAGTTGGAGTTCAACTGCTGCTTGCGGAGTTGGAATGTGCTGACTGGAGGTGCTGGTGATAGGTTTCTCTCTCTACTTGGATCTGTGGAAGGGGGCTGGCCTCTTTAGACATTCTGATACTTCCCCTAGATCTGATACTTTAATAAATATTTTCCTCCCAAAACTGGTTTGAGATTCATCCCAGCAGCATGTGGCTGACTACGACATACAGTAATAAAAATCAGATAAAGTAGTACATGGTTGTATAATGTTCACTCAAAATATTAAACTTCTGTGGTGGTTTGAATGTGAATATATATCCCCCAGAGCCTGAGGTATTTTTGATTAAGCTTGCAATTTAGGTCTCTAGCAGCTTGCTGAAAGAGGTGTTACTGGGGGGGGGGCAAGATCTTTTAGTCTAGCCCTAAAGTGCGTTCAAAGCAGTTTGAGCTCTGGCTATTCTTGCTGTCTATTGGTTGTGTCTCTCTGTTATGATTCTATGGAAATGAGCCAGCTTCTTCAGCTATGATGGGCCTTCCCATGAATCTGTAAGCCCAAAATGAAACCTTTCCTTCCATAAGTGGCTTCTGGTCAGGTGTTTGTCCCAGAAAGGAAAAGTAACTGTAACACCTCCAGCTTGGGGAAATATTAAAAGATTAAGGATCAGAAAACTCACAATCACATATTTAAAAAGGACAAGGAAGATAAATCAAATAAAAAATCTTACATTTTTCCTTGATAAGCTTTTATTGATATTATTCTTTATGGGTTTGGAGAACATTTATTTATGTTACTGTGTGAATTATGAACAGAAAATGTAAGGTTACCTCAGTTCTGCATAATTTGACAAGAACATTGCCAATGGACAAACAGTACAACAAAAGAAAATTATACTTGAAAGTATCCTTCCTAGCTTTACAAACCTTTATGAATATCTACCATATGTGAGAAGACAAAGAGTTAAGAAAATATGTACCCCAAAGTTTATACCCTAGTACAAACACAGCCAAAATCTTTTGTTAAAAATAATCCAAAGACTAGGTGTGGTGGCACACGCCTTTCATCCCAGCACTGGGGAGGCAGAGGTAGGGGGACTGCCTTGAGTTTGAGGCCACCCTGACACTACATAATAATTTCCAGGTCAGCCTGGGCTAGAGTGACACCCTACCTCAAAAAACAAAATCAAGAACAAAAACAAGAAAGCAAAATATAACCCATTAAGGAAACAACACAATGAAAACAAGTTGTGGATGTGCATAAAAGGAAAGCGAAGGCATTTATTTACATTTAAAAATGAGTAATATATTGTACAAATATTAATCATTAATATCAACTTTATCAGCCAAGATTTTCTTTGATAGCAACAGAATCTCTTGGTTAAAACAGAAAAGGAATTTAAAGTAGGAAGCTTACAGAAGCTCTGTGTAGGGTTAACAAAATTTAGAAAACCAAATTTAGAAGACAAGAAGCCACAAAATGATCTCATTCATGCTTAAGTACTCCTCCAGGAAAAATCATACTTCCAGTAGACCTTGGCATCTCTGATAGTGAGAACCTAGAACAACCAGAAGCTTCTACTACCACCTTTGCCCAGACATAAACTCTCCCCATGAACTTGCCACCTGTTTGCTTCCATACAGTTCAAGTAAAAATGCTTGCCTGTTCACATGTATCTATCTTATAGGTGAGTGGGTATAAGAATATACCCACTTGGAATATCAGGATTTATATGAAAAATTACCAAAAGGTAAGAAAGCTCTTAAAAATGCTGAGTGGCCACAAATGACAAATGTCACTGATTATTTTTGAGTTAGAATATTTTAAAGCAAATCAAAGTCATTTTTCATCATACAAAAATATACAAACTTCTTGTTTTAATTTCAGTAATCTCCACATTACTTGCATGTACTCATGTAAGTACATGAAATAAAGAATATTAAAAGATACATATGATTTCTGGTAATTCAAACACAGTTTTCTAAAAAGCAATAGTGAACAGATCTAGTATTTTTAATGTAACTAACGTATCCAAACTACTACTTAATAATGTCATATTCTATGTGATGGTGCATGGGAAGTAGAAGCAGGAGGATCAGGAAAGTTTAAGTCATCCTCAGCTACACATTCACTTTGAGACCACCTGAAGTATATGAGAGCTTGACTGGAGGAAAAAAAGCCACATTACATACTAACATAATTTATATAAGGAGATCCAATCTAATCATAATTACTTTTATTTTACAAAGTCTAGGGGATGGCTCAGTTGTTAAAGGCACCTGTGTACAAAGCCTGATGGCCTGGGCTCAATTCCCCAATACCTCCTTAAAGCCAGACCAGATACACAAAGGGGCATATGCATCTGGAGTTCATTTTCAGTGGCAAGAGGCCCTGGCACACCCATTCCCTGTCTGTCTCAAATAAAAAAATAATAAAATAACTTTAATAGTTCAAGGTCACTATTATAAATGGATTGTGATGAGCTTGAAAGAGTGTTCCAGCCATTATAAATTAAACAGCTCTAATTAAGTTTGTTTTTTTTTTTTTTGAGGTAGGATCTCACTCTATCCTAGACTGACCTGGAATTCATTATGTAGTCTCATGGTGGCCTCAAATTCACTGTGATCCTCCTACCTCTGCCTCCTGATTTCTGGGTGTGGAGTGCACCACCACAACTGGTTTAAGTTTTTTACTTATAGTGTTGTTATAGTGATGAAATCAGGGAAGGAAGTCCAGAATCACAAAAATTAAGGGAGAAAATTATTTAAGGCAAGATATAGGGCAAGGCCAAAAGATAAAAGTAGGGCCTTACAAACTACATTAAGCCATTAAAGAGTCTGTGTATGCTTGCCTTGTGTGTTCTTTTGTTTTTTTGGGGGGCAGGGGTGATAATGGAATAAGTGGTAAAGTCATATTTGTATTTGGAAAAGTTCACGTTAGTTTTAATGTGAAAAACACACCGGGATGAAGAAAACATGGATACTATTAAACTAATTAAGAGAGAACCACAATAGTCTAAGTGAAGGAAAAAGAAACTGGATAGAGGCAGAAGAGAAATATACATATGCAAAGGACATTTAGGAAATAAAGTATCAGAACTTGGGGGTGGATATTATATGCATACAAGGAAGAGGAATGTATCAAAGATGAATCCCAGGTTTCTAGCCTAAAAAACCTATAGATGACAGTGTCATCCACCAAGGAAGGAAACCTACAGTAAAACTGAGGCTTAGAGAGAAAACTCATGCATTCATAATTAAGTTTAGATGTGATCAAAATACCATATCTTTTGATTGCCTCTCAATCCACTCTCCACCCTTCACTGTAAATTATCTATATAAACAGAGGCAATCTTATCCTCTAGGTTCCCTTGAGATCAGTCAAAGGAGACCCATGGGAGTTATCAGAGAGAAAGAGGAAAGACAAATACTCCCTTGGCTTACTCCTGGCTTGGACTAAGTTTTCCAATGGGAGAAATCCTTACAGAACAGTTTTTTTTCCACTTTGTTTTGTTTTTATAACTCCCTCCTGGGTACAAAAACTTCTCCCTTTGCTTTCCTTGGTTACAGATTTCTTAAAACTGACATTTGAGAAATAGTGATGCTGATACTCAAAGTGTATCCAGAGAAGGCATGTAGTAGGCAATTATGTCTGAAACTTCAAGGAAAAATTTGGACAAAAGACATATCTCTGATGATTTTTCACATGAAGATGAATACAATTATTTATAAAGAAAATACAACAAGAAAAAAGGAGAGGCTTAAGCATAAAAACTTAAACTATGGCAATACCTAGGCAGTTAAAACTCAGATGGAATTAAAACACAGGATAATAAATGATTCAAGTTAGAAAATTCAAAGATGCATGTTCTGTCAGATTTTGTATAGATAATATATGATGGTAACTACATCAATACAATGTCCTCATAACTCTAAGGTCACATTATTTGGCAATATACTAGAGGACATTAAAATATTGCCATGACCTGGCACCCCTCAGTAACAACACACTTGGGCCAGGAGAACTGGGATGAATACTAGGTTATCCATGGTCCCCTGCCACAAGGATTGATCCAGACGGCCCACGGAGGAGGATATCCAGCTGATTGGGGATGGGGAGGGGAGACATTGGGGAGTTGGGGATACCAACTCATTGTTTGCCCTCTAAATAATGTAACTCATTATGGACAATAAAAAATATATAAAAATATTGCCATGACCATATAATTAAAAGTAGAATGAACACACATACATTTATATATCTATATATCTATCTCTACCCTTGAAAGACACATACAAGAATGAAATAACAAAACACTCTATATAATCCCATGTCTGATTTACAGTAAGAATTACTGGACATGGGGCTAGAAATATAGCACACTTGGTAAAGTGTTTTCCTAACATGCATGGAATACCCTAGAGGTTTGTCCCCAACACTGTGACATATGTTTGTAATCCTAGCACTTGGAATGTGGAGATAGGAGAACCAACCAAAAGTTCAAGGTTCTCCTCAGCTAAACAGTGTTAGCCACAGCTAACACAGTTAACAGAGGTCAGCCTCAGACACACGAGGCCACATCATAAAAAAAGAAAAAAATTACTATACATGTCAAGAAGCATGAATATATAATAAAAACAGAAGGAAAATCAGTTGATAGAACTACAAATGACAAAGATAAAACTAGCAGATATGAACATTAAAACATATACATAATGAGGAGAAAATGAAGATGCATATGCACATGTCTACATAAGATCACTAATCATAAAATCAACCTAGAAAGGGAAGCCTATAAACTTCAATCAAGGTATCTCCACGTAGTCCAAAACCAAATGCATAAAATCAAAAACCTGAATTAGAAGTCAGGATACCTCCCACCCCTGCAAAAAGACCGTATATTTTCATTGAGATTTTTTTTGGGGGTGTGGGTTGAGGTGGGGTCTCACTCTAGCTCAGGCTGACCTAGAATTCAGGCTGGCCTTGAATTTGCAAGTGATCCTCCTACTTGAGTCTCCCAAGTGCTGGGATTCAAGTTAATTGAGAATTTTAATACATAAATACATTGTAATTTTATCCTCATCCCCTTCCATTACTCTCTTGTCCCCAACTCCCTGAACCCCAAATCCACTGAACCCCCTCCTCTTTCCAAGTAGTCTATTTTTGATGTCTCATTCTTTTGTCCTTCACTATCTTTTATGTCAAAATGTTTATGGACTCAATATTATGAAGGTCTTGAGGTCAAGACATCCACTGTTAGGTCATGGATTTACTGGTTGGTTCATGTTCAGAGGATAGTACCCCAAAATACTCTTCCCCATCCTGTAGCTCCTACAGCCTTCTGCCTTCTCTTCTGCAATGTTCCCTGAGCTTTGGAGGGCAAGACAGCAATGTATCATTTTTAAAGTATGAGAGAGAGAGAGAGAGAGAGAGAGAGAGAGAGAGAGAGAGAGAGAGAGAGAGAGAGAGAGAGAGAAAGGAGAGGGGAGTCGGAAGAAAGAAGGGGAGGGGAGGGGCGAGAAGAGAGAGGAGAGAGGAGAGGGAATGGGGACTCTAGGGCCTCTTGTTGCTGCAAATGAACTCCAGACATTCCCAACTTTGAGTGTCTGACTTTACACTGGTACTGGGGCAATCAAACCTGTGCTGTCAATCTTTGTAATCAAGTGATTTTAACTGCTGAGCCATCCTATTTCCAGCTAGGGATGATAGCTGTACTACTATTCTTTCTGCTACTTCCTCCACAATATTCTCAGAGCCCCTGGCAGGTGTAATAAAGATATCCAGTGCTACACATGTCTCTTCCTCTAGTCAATTCAGTTTCAGTTCTTACATTGAGATCCTTGATCCATTTAGAGTTGATTTTTGTTCATGGTGACAAATATGGGTCTAGATACATTTTTCATGTAAATATCCAGTTTTCTCAAGCACCACTTGCTGAAAATACTAGTCAGGTGGGGGAAGCCTGTTCCATGGAAAGGAATGCATGCCTGGGACTGAAGAACTAGTCAACAGCCCATAGGCAGGGAAGGTCATGAGCCCTAGGGGAGTAATGCTGCAGTTGTCTGGCTAAATACATACATTAATCCCACCAAAATGCCCTATAAGCACTTCTTAAAAATAATCATACCCATGTAACAATGCTACTGTCACTTTTGGCTAGAGAAGCTTGTGTTTTTCAGATGGCAGTGACCACTGGGATAACTCAAAGGACACCATAGTGCTGAGAAGAAATGATAGCACTGGACATGTCTGTCACATTTCCCAAGGCTCAGGTTCCATATGACTTTTAAGATATTTATTTCTGGGGCTGGAGAGATGGCTCAGCAGTTAAGGCACTTGCCTCCAGTGCCAAAGGCCCCGGGTTCAATTCCCCAGGACCCACATAAGCCAGACCCACAAGGTGGTGGCCCTGGTGCGTGTTCTCTCTCTCTCTCCCTATTTCTCTGCTTGAAAATAAATAAATAAAATATTTTTTAAAAAAGATATTTATTTCTATGAATAATGTGCTGGAATTTTAATGACTATATTGGTTTTGGAAGAATGGTCACTTTCAGAATATTAATTCTTCCAATACATGAGCAAGGTAGATCTTTCCATCTTCTGTTGTCTTCCTCAATTTCTTCAGTGCTTTAAAGTTTTTATTGTTATTTCACTTCCTTAGGGATATTCCAATATAATTAATTTTTTATGGCTACTGGGAATGGGACTATTTCCCTGATTTCTTTCTCAGCATGTTTGTCATTGTGTATACAAAAAGGTTACTGGAGAATGACACCTTACCTTGAAAAACTAAAGGGGGGGAAATGAAAACAAACAACAACAAAAAAAGCTACTGATTTTTGAATGTTAATTTTGTATCCTGTCTCTTTGCTGACAGTGTATATCATCAGCTCAAGGTGTTTTCTGTTGGAGGCATTGGACTATATATCCTGCAAATAATAGTTAATTTCTTCCTTCCCTATTTGTAATCTTTTTTCTTTCTCTTCAAGGACTATATTAAATAATAGTGTGAATAGTGGACACCCTTGTTTTGTTCCAGATCTTAGTAGAAATCTTTCAAGTTTTTTCCATTTAGTATGAGATTGGCTTTAGGTTTGTCACATGGAGCCTTTATTATGTTGAGATATATTCCCTTCACTCCAAAAGGAGTCTATAGAGGAGAGAGATGGGGCACAAGGAATCAAAAAGGAGGTGACAGGATAGCTGGAGGGAAACAAATACTGATGCAGAGAAAAGTAGGGAAGAGTCTGCAACTTCAGCTCTGGCAGTAGGGGGATGTGGGGATGTGAAGCTACAAAGTAAGCTAAGCAGCCCAGGTAATAACAGATTAGAACTTCGAACCACAGGAGAAATCCAGATTTCTCAAAAGTCTTAAAATTCAATGTGGGAACCTGATTCTCATGTGTGGCAGGCTAGCACTGGAAAAGAAATCAACTCCATTGCTTCCTATATCTTGGGATAGTATAGTGAAGTGCCATATTGAGAGAGGTCCTGAATGATGGAAAGTGAGCTACTCTGGGGACCTGAAAACAAGTGACAATTAAGGGAGCCCAAGGACAGCCTGCCAGTGTCTGGTTAGGATGATGGCCTGATCATGAGAGGCAGTTGTTGAAAGTGGGAGGATCACACACAGACCCAGTTAGAAACTTAAGCAACAGCTCAGTCCTTGGTGGGCCCACCCTGTGTAGTGAGAAGGAGATTAACTGGGTATGAATTACCGAGGAGACTAAGAAACAGAGCTCAAGAAACAGTTTCATGGATGGCAACTACTCAGACTTTGGAGCTGCCTACATGCAGCATGTCATATGTTGATGGGTAAGACTGAGAGCTCTGACTCGGTGTCTGGCCCATCAGGGTGGAGTTTTCCTGGGACTGAAAGTACTGAAACTGACAGAGTGGACAGTTCACTTGATTCTCTCCCTGCAATGTGGAATTCAGTACTGTGTTGGGTTTCTCATTTTCTGCATTAGGGGGATATACCACAAGAGCTTAGATGTTTGCTGTGCCTGGGTACACAAACCGAGGTAGCCTCTGAAGGGAGTGGGAACCTGCCTGGCCCTCAGGCCACAAACCTCATGGAAGACTCTGGCATCTCCAAGTAGACAAAGAAAGGAAGTTTCTAAAATGAATGCAGCATTGATGCTTATTACTGGCCTTTGGCCCAGTAGGAAGAGAGAGGAAAAATAAGAGACTCAAGCAATATATAACCTACTACAATCCCCTACTTGATATAATATTAGAGAACTCAAAGAAGTATCTCCAGTATTTTTTCTTAAAAAACCTTTTCTGTATTTTAGTATTATTTTATTTTTTAAAATGTCACTAGGAACGGCTTGCGTTGCAAGCCATCCTGACATGCAACTTGAGGCACAGATAATGTAACCTGAGGAACAGATAATAGGGATGGAAGGATTTGGGGGAAAGAAATGGGAGTGGGGGGGATATACACAAAACAATATAACAAATAAATAGGTACCATAGAATCCTGGACAGTAGGTTCAAAGATATAACCCTCCAAAGGAATAAGGAGGTATTATCTGGTAAAAGGGGCAAAATTGACACAAAAGGATATGAAAACCTAAACAGACAAAGAATAAGAATGTTATTGAATCAGTAATTTAAAACAGCCTAAGATCAGAGAGATTCACTTCTGATTTCTATAAGCTCTTTAAAGAACTACTACTAACAAGTGTTCAAAATGAAAGAAATGTTCTATATTCACTTCATAAAACTAGCCTCATCCAGATACCAAAACTTGATGAAAGCAGGACAATAAAAAAATAAACAATGAAGAATCCACACTAGGGATAATGGACGGAATC
>PVHP010023285.1:0-27542 GCA_004024765.1 Zapus hudsonius
AATTAACTTGGAAAATTTAATTGGGCAGTATGAGTTATGCTGTATAATGTGATAGTTTAAGGAATAGTTTAAATAATCAAGAAGTTGTATTTCAGTTCATGTTCCCCTACTACTCTTGGTAAAAATGTTAATAATTTCCAGCCTTAAAATAATATATTTGGCAGTAGGTCCTGACAATGCCATATACTTAATTATGTTATACCATCATTAAACTATATGATATCATGTTACTAGCTCAGTGCTTGCTCTTCATGAAAAATGGAAATTATCATTATTGCCACTGTCGCTTAGTATAAGAAGTCAGAATTCATCTTGAATTCTCTGTGCAACAGAATAGATATGATGTTTTGCAATCTTAAAACATAATTGCTCTTCACACAAAATTTCATAAAACTCCTTGATGTAATGAGGACTCAAGTTCTTCCTATTTTTAAATTTTATATTAATCAGACTAATTATATTAGAAAAATGAAGATTGAGTAATTTGACTAAGTAAAAATTATAGAAGTACATACATCAAAATATAAATGCAAAAATGATAAAATTGTTTACAACTTGCAAAACAGTCAAAAATTTAAATCTATTAATACAGTAGGAACTCTTGTAAATTAAAAATCACTATCACTCAAAGCATCCCAAAATAGGCAAAATAAGGAAACATTTCATAGATATAGAAATATAAGAATCTACTGTAAATATAAAATAGACTTAGGCCAGGGAGAGAGAGCCTCAGGAAAGAACTTGACACACAAACATAAGAACCCAAGTTCAATTTTCTGTACTCTTGTTTAAAAAAAAATGCTGGGTATGGCAGTGTGAGCCTGTAACCTCAGGGATGGGGAGGTGGAACTTGCTGATCAGCTAGTCTAACCTAATTGGTGATTTCCAGTCCAGTGAGAGACCCTGTCTCAAAGAGATGTGGATGTCAGGAAGTTTGCATTGTAAGCAGTCCTCCCCTTCCTTTGGCTCTCACGATCTCCCCACCTCCTCTTTCCCAATAGACCCAGAGCCTCAGGAAGTGTGATAGAGATGTCCCAGTGCTGAACACTCCACTGTCACTTCTCAGCATTATGGTGTCTTTTGTGTCATCCCAGTGGTCACAGCCACATGAAAAAGAGAAGCTTCTCTAGCCAAAAGTGAGAGTAGCATTATTATATGAACATAATATATGCATTTAGCCAGACAACAGCCAATGTTTCTCCCTAGGGCTCATGACCTTCCCCACTAACAGGGTTTTTACCAGGTTTTCAGTACCAGGCATGCTTTCCCTCCCATGGAGTGGGCCTCCAGTCCAATTAGAGAGCAATTGGTTCCCCTCACAATAGACATACCACTGTTGCCCCAATTGGTCCATTTGGCCTGGCTGGCCCATCTTGTATTAAGGTTTGAAAGGTCCACTGCTCTTCACCACCATTGATGACTTCTCTCTCCCTTAGGGCTGCATGTAGCCATAGATTTTTCCAGCTTTCTGTCAGCTTATTAACCAGCTCAGCTCCAGCTTGATTTCTCAGTGACCTGCATCTCAAGCATATGTGATCTTCATTAATAGGATCTTACCATCTCATACTGATGGCCTTGAAATTCATGACTTTGCAGTACCTGATAATACCTACATATAATGGGAGGAAAAGATGATGACATCAAAACAAAAGAGAGACTAATTGAGAGAGGAAGAAATACAGGGGAGGGTGGGGAGAAAATCATAATATCTTATGGTCTATGATATGGAAGATATCAATAAAAGGTAAAAATATGTGGATGATTTTCATTAGGACAGTACCCAAGGTTGTCCTACAGCCATCACATACACACAAGTGAACTACATGCACATGTTCACCTGCTTACAAACACACCCCATTCACTCAAAGATAAAATACTAAATTCATTCATAAACAACTCCATGACATCTAAAACTGTGTTGGGCTACATTCATAGCTATCTTGGGATGCATGTGGTCTACAGATCTCATGTTGAATGTGCCTGATACTGTTCCTTTGGCTCTAACAACTTTGATAGTCCTTAAATGGGGATAGTCATACTGGTAGTGTGACAGTGCATTTCAACTGTTGGTACTTTTTCTTTTTCCCTTCCTTCCTTCCTTCCTTCCTTCCTTCCTTCCTTCCTTCCTTCCTTCCTTCCTTCCTTCCTTCCTTCCTTCCTTTATTTGTCCCCCCTCCTTCCCTTCCTGCCTCTCTTTGTCCCTCCCTTCCTTCCTTTTTCTTTTTTTTCTTATATTACAGACTAGGACTCATATATCCTAGGCTGGCTACAAACTATGTAGGCAAGGTTGACCTTGAACTCTGGATCTTCCTGTGTCTACCTCCCAAGGGAAGGTATTATAAGAATATTTACCACATTGGCTAGTTAGTGATTTTCAAAATCCTGTTCAAATCCCTAATCTTAGTGTTAAGGATGATTTAAACTACAAAGATCAGAAGTAGATTAAATTGTCCTGAATAAGGAATGACGAGGGAAATATTAACTCCTGGGAGGAAGAGACAGAGACAAAGCAGCTTCACAGCCAGGAGACACAACTGTTCAAAGCCTAGGGAAAAGGGCTGTTTGTGAAGACTTTATAGAGACAAATACTGAGAACAAGGGGGAAGGTAATAAAACCCAATGATCTAAGACCTAAAAGCTCAAGGAAGAAAGTGAGGAACGTGGGAAGAAATGGAAATTAAACTCCATGCTGGAAAAGAAGGAGTTCCTGATTAAGCCATAATGAGGAGGAACTGGGAAAATAGGCAGTCTTAGTGCCATCATTTGCCCTGCCTCTTTGGGTGCTGACAAGGTTCAACATTTGCTCTCTTTGACCCAGTATTTCCATGGACACATTTGCTCAGGTAAATAGGTTATGGAAAGGAATGCTCATGGCATTGGTGCTTAGAACAGTAACATTTTGCAAATGATGACATGGCCTTCAGAGATGGAGGACCAGCTTAATAAATGAGGATGATTCATCTAATGATCATGTGTCCCTTTCAAAAGTCTCTATAGAAGTAAATTTTATGAAATGGGAGAATTCCAAAGCCTGAATACTGAATGAACACCAAAATGTGAGTGTTTTTATGTACATGTTTCTAGTTGATCTTAAGATTTGCAGCCTGCTTTCTGAGCTCTCACACTGCTAAGGTACATCCTTCACCCATTATGCTTAATGCCACATTTTCTTATTTGTGTGCTTTTCTCTGGTGATCTTGCTACTGAACAAAAATCTGGAGCATAGTGGGGCCAATGTATGTTGTGGAGCAAATGCTTTAGGTAAATGTCACAAAGGGATGATTCATAGTGCTTTTGGCTGTTTAGTTCAATGGTAGTGAATCATATATAGATATATAGATATATAGATATATAGATATGTAGATATATAGATATATAGATATAGATATATATATATATAAAACATATACAAAAAGTGCTGAATTAATCACTGGAAAATATTATAATCAAGGGCTCAAACATTACCTAACACTGTTTTTCTCACAGAAACAATGGTTCAGTATTTGCTAATTCAATGTTTGTGAAAACTTTATAGAATGCAACTGCTACAAATAGTGAGACTCAAATATGTATGCAGGTATGCCCAAGTTTCCACATGTGCAGGCAATTTGACACTGGGGAAGGCTATGCATTAATCATAGGGAGAGAGACCAAGACTGCATATAATTTCAAACATTGAAGGCATGGTAGAAAATGTGCAATCTGACCATAAGTGCCAGGTAATAGATGTGTATGGGGCATAATGTGCTCTCAATATCTGCCTTAGTTTTCTGTACCTAAAGGTGCAAAGAAAAAAATTGAATAAAATTAAAAATAATTAAAAATTTAACATTGTTACAAAACACATTGATGGTCAGACTTTATGTAAATGAGTAAAGTGCCAGAGGTATACAATATACCCATTCAGAGAACAGTATAGAAATATTATTTCTAAATTGAAAGAAAAGAAAAACAGCATGCATTTTCCAACTAATCCTAGTCAAATGAAGTTCTCGATGAATTATTTTCCGTCAAACATTGAAAGCCAAAATTATAAAATCATAGAAATATTTAATTATATAGCCTTCTATTTAATAATTGTACAGTGATTTCAAACAAAAAGACAAGAATAAAATAAAACGTACACATTTTCTTTGTAAAATATTAAAAGTCCTTTTAAAAATTCATAATGATGCAATCGATAGTTATTAAACTTAATATGTTAATATTGTTTCCATTGGAAACCATGTCTTGTGTAATAGATTTTTTTTGGCTTTCAGCATAATTTTAATTTTTGTTGTGATAGTTCTTCAGAATTCCTATTATGAATAATAGAAAATACTGCTTCATTATTCTAAAGAATATTTAGAACTTGCACTATTAGTATTAAAAAACAAATAAAAAAGGACATGGAAAGTTTTTTTTTAAATATATGACTATCAAAAGTATGTGGTTTTATAATTTTTTAAAAGTGATTACATATTGTGTGGAATTAGACTAAACACACAGTTTAGACTGGTCTTTTTATAGAGCAAGGAACACTTCTAAGTCTTTCTCAGGTGGCTGCTGAGACCCTCCTACTTGGATTAGCTCCAGATGGGTACCTGGAAGAGCCTTATATATTCTATTTTCCTTATAAGCTATTATATAAATCACTTTTCACTGAATTTCTGTGATGATTGTTTTGTTGTCAACTTGATATGTTTAGTAATCTTGCGTGGGTCTTTGAGGATGTTTGCTGGAAGGCAGCCCTCTCAGTAGGGGGCAGGATGTAAGAAGGATCTGGGGAGCTACAAATAAGCATTTCCTCCTGGGCGGGCACAGCAAGAAAGAAATTCCAGAGCTACAAGGAGTAAAAAAGTCTAGGAAAGAGTTTCAAGAACCAGCCCTGAAGCTATATAAATTGTGTGTGTGTGTGTGTGTGTGTGTGTGTGTGTGTGTGTGTCTGTCTGTCTGTCTGTCTCTCTGTATGTCTGTGTGTGGTGTTGGTGATGCTTAGACCTGTGAAGGAGGGTCAGCATCTTTCACCATTATGGAACTTCCCCTGGATTTGTAACTTCAATAAATCCTTTCTTCCCATAAACTGTGTGTAGTCTAGAGTATCATCCTGGCACCATGTGGCTAACTATGACAGTTACCCAAGTCAATATTTTAGCAACAAAATAGAATGGTTTTGTCTGCCTTCACCTTCACTTTCAGTATCTTTCTGATACCATTCTATTTTTGAGTCACATGCAATTTATGTAAAGCCTGACACACCAACATAGTCAAATGTACATGTAACTGAGAAATGGCATGTGTTGGAGACCTGATGTTTCTATGCAACTGCTGTACTTCCTTAAACCTAACCTTGGAGAATTGATCTATATGGATGAACTCAAGGATGCTTTGACTTGAAATAATCATGAATTAAGACACAAATACAAGCTGGTAGCTCAAGTTATCCCAAAGATAGAGCCGCCCTGAGATGGTCAGAGGTTCCCAGAGATGGGAAGAAAGTAAGACTGGTACCTGTCTGATCTGCTGGTGAACTCTCAGAACATGGAACAAGGAGTACACCTGTGGCTCTTATACAATACAAATAGCGACCTCTCCTACCACTGTTGTCATTTGTCCATATACCTTTGTAATGCCTTGGAATTTTGGGACCCAGGTTCATCTGTTCATATTGGTTGTTCAGAGAATAACTTCTAATGCCATGAATTATGAAATGAGATCTCATATGGATTTGGATTTTTCCATTTGTCTTTTAGAAGTAAATGTTAACAATGACATATTATGTGTGAAGTTCACTGAAAATACAATAATTTATAACAAGTCCTACAGGCCCCACAGCTATGAGTAACTCTGCATATTATATTGCTTTTACTATAAGTGCATTGTTTCTTGAAGATAACGTGTAGGCATGGAGACTAAGGATACCAACCTGGTTTCAGAGCCAGGCAAAGAAACAGATTGCATTTTCTCGTCTCCATTAGTTAAGACATTAGAACAGGAATTGACTATTGTTCATTGTACATTAGAGCAATTCTTCTTTCAGATAGACAGATCCATGATAGATAGATTGCTCAGCCTTGTTACAAATCACATTTCCTTACTGCTTTCCCAGAACTACAATCTATAGGTAATCCTTTTAAAGTAATAAACAATGTCAAACTCAGCTCTATAGTTTCAGAAAAAGAAAGCTGAATCTTGAAGTTGTGTATTCTGCATTTTATTTTTAAATGATGCTCTTTTCTAGCTATATGAAATACAATCAATGAGATTGCTTCCTTTATGAATAGTTTGTTTCATTTTAGATTTTTTCAAAATATGTTTACACATATCATTCTTGGTGTATATTTTATATTATCTTAATGAGTTATTTATGTTCCTTCAAGTTTAATTACTCTTGTTCTATGAAAGGTTCTAACATCTGGCATGATCTTCATTCCTTCACTAATATACTTTCTTTAATTTTGGAATATATTAAAGTCTTATTCATTTTTATGTTTAATGAATTTTAGAATCAGTGTGTCAGGTTTCATAAAGTATCTCATTAGGCTTTTAATTTAAAATGTGTTAAATTTATAAGTCTACTTGGAGTTGTCAGGTCCTCATATGTTCTTTCAAGATATGATTAGACAATCATGAATTTTCATGCTCACAACATCCCAGGAAGAATCTCCTCCTTCTGGCACATTTTTCCAATATGGAACATACCCAGCTCTGCTTTAGACTGTGTTCTACTTCTGCTTCTTGGATGTATGTTTTTCAGATGACAAAGCACAATGGGAGTTGCACCAGCTAACATTGGATGAAGCCTGTAAAATGTGTCTACAGGTAGATAATAAAACAAAGACTTGCTTCATAATAGTGTGTGAAGAGACAGGCTTTGAATACACAGAAAGTACATGAAGTTTTGACATTTTTGAACAGTAATATTTTATTGAAGATCTATTGTGTGATGAAAGTCTAGAATATATTGATCTGCAGAGATGGATTGAAGGTTTGAAGCACTTCTTTGCAATTCCTGATGGCCTGGGTTCGATTCCCTAATGGCCACATTAAGTCATTTGCACATTATCACATGGGTTCAGGTTCTATATGCAGTAGTAGGAGGCCCTGGTGCTTTTTCTCTCTATCTCTCTCCAATGTAAATAAAGAAAAATATTTTAAGAAAGAATCTGGAGTATATATTCATCTGCATGTGTGTAATATGTGTGGTACTTTAAATTATTTAAGCTAATTCTCAGTTCTGTAGAGATTATTGACCCTGGATATCTAAATGCATATGGAAGAACTAGAGAGCAGTGTCATGTGTCCACCATTGAGCTGCATTCTGCCTCCTGACTCCATATCCTGCCCCATTGTCCAAAGTGCTATCTCTAATGTACCTGCCCAAATGCCACAAAATGTCTTCACTATGTGTAGCGATGTGCAACCTTCCCATTGGTCCACCTACTAATCCTGCTCAGAGTGGCTATTGAACTCTGTGGTGGAATTCCCCAAATTGTCCCCATTTGTTTAAAAGAAATCAATGAGAAACTGAATGGTAACTGAAGGCTCCATCAATAACACTTGCAAAGAACTATCTCCCTGTGATGAAGAGGGTATTTATGGTGACCAGCTGACCTCTCAGTTTGGGTGGTGATATGTCTGCAATGTACACTGGCTCTGTCATAGAAGCAATGCCTACAAGAAGAAATGAATAAGAAAAGAAAAGAAAAGAAATCAGTCCTGAGTTTTTTGCCCCCTATATGATTTTGGTATTCTTCTTTGCTATTATTTTGATGAATAATTAATATTATTTCTGTGGTGTGTTTATCAAATTTTAGAATCAGATCAATATTTCATTTGTTTAAACATAGGCTTTGGGCTTTATCAGTTATGGTTCTTTGAATCAACCACCTTGCATTGCTGGGAATCTTTTTTTTAATTAAAGCACGACTTGTGGGGATAAATTCCACACAGATGGTTGAATATAACTACTCATTTGTTTAGAAATGATAATATTTTTCATATTTTATTGACCTGAAAATATTTATAAACATATAGTACTTGCATTATAAGTTTCATGGTTATAAAATGTACGTTGTCTGTAGCACTATTGTACAGGCTGAAACCAGTGCTGGCTTCTTTGTTCAGCAAGCTTCTATTTAGAAGTAAAGCCACACTTGAAGACTAGAAAGCTAGGTGCACTTGTCTTTTTTCATCTTTGAGTCCTACGTGGAAATTCCATTTGATTAACATATGAGATGTGGGATTCTGGGTCCGTGGGCTACTTAGGGGGTTGCAGCACGCATCAACTCCCTGTTCACCCACGGGAGCTAGGTGAGCAGAGGCTTGGAACAGCTGTGAGCTGAACGAGAGATGAGACTCTCGGGAGAACGTAGCAGTGGGCAGTTCTCATTTTATTAGATAGATAGCAGTTGCATATAAAGAGAAAAGTCAGAGGTAGAAGCATAGGAAGCAAGATCTGTGAGAGAATGGTGATGTCAGCAGAAGAAATGTAACCTTATTGTTTAGGTTTGTTATTTGCAGCTGGATTAAGTTAGGCTTTGAACTGCTTATTTTATCAGACAGCTGTGGCCTGCCTGGGCGCTGGAGTTTTCAGGATTGCTAAGATTTACAGGGGCCCTCGGACTTTGCCTCAACTTCCTTATCAGAAGGAGACGGTCCCAGAAGCCTGCCAGACTCAGCAGAACCCTACTTCCTCCATGCCTCATTAGCAGGGTACCACTTGGGATGTTTGTTTGGGGGTTAATTTTAGTACCTCATTAAATAGACAAATGGAAAGGACCTTAACTGTGGCCTCTTTCTGGTTTAAGTCTCTATTCTCCAGGCCTTATGAAGAGGACTCTTTAGAGAAAAGTTTAAAAGTATGCTTAGTCTATGGGAGAATCTTAGATGTTGCGGCTACCCCGATGTCAGGAAAAAAAAGACATATCTTTCTCATGTCTACAAGAAAGCTCTGGTAACTTCTGGACAAAGAGAACCTTAAGCAGTACAGCTTCAAGTTGTTCTCTAGATGATTTTTGTCTCCATCTGGGTATAGATAAATATTCATGAGCTGCCAATTTTATAGTTGATATAGTACTCTCAAGGTGCCTACCTTACCAAAGAGAGGGCAAGAAAAAAAATGTGAGGTGACCAGTTAATAGCTTATATCATAGAGTTCTTTCTTTGCCTCCCATGCAATAACAGTGAAAATGGAGCTGGGAAAATAGCTGAGAAGTAGCTATTTACACACCATGTATTTAATTCTATCCATCAATTATCATCCTTTCTATCTATTGTATTTCTATTCTATTGGTTTTTCTATCTATCTAGATTGAGCAAAGGCATGGTTTTCTTTCAGAACAGCAGTAACAAGATGGCAAAGAAATAATGGGTTTTCAATAATTAAAAGAGTGCTGCATTTTGACAGATTGCTCTAGGCATGCCTGCTTTATGCCTACCCAGAAGCCCAAAGACACTAATGCTAAGTTTTGTCATCCTCTGGCATGTATATCGATTTCTATTCCTGAATCCCAATGTCCTCTCAACTTTGAAATTCAGTTCATTTAATGCTTTATTAAACTTTTCAATTACTGGTCACTCCTGGCCAAGATTCTTCCTCAAATTTTCACTTTGATATCATCCCTTTGTTTTTAAATGAGGAGAAATTGGCATGGCCTTTCCTTTTCTCATTAATTTGAATGAGAAGCTGATTTCTGACTCCTGGGTAATTAAAGGGACTCTGAAAACATTGTTCTTCAGTGGCATTACAACATTGCAGTTACCTCACAGTTTTGAAAAATACTGATTTTTCACACCAATAAATTCAGATTTTATTAATTTTGGACTCAAGCAGTGGTGATTTTTGAATGAGGCTGAAGGAAAAGTCAAGATTGGATCTGAGCTTATCTGTTATCTTCTTATGGATATGGTCGAATTGTCAAATACTCAAGTATTTCTGGTGGCCTAATTACAATGCTGTCACTTAAAAAGTACACTAGTATCAAAATTCATCAGTCTTTTCCAAACACAGAGTGTCCATGTGTGTAACATTTCATAGTTGTGACTTTCAGTCCAAAAAATTTCATGTTCATTTTTTTTTCTTTAATTAAGGTTTTTAGTTTATGATTTCTGGATTATACAGTTATAAGATTTGCAGGTTATTTTTAATAAATG
Source organism: Zapus hudsonius (assembly GCA_004024765.1). NCBI lineage: Eukaryota > Metazoa > Chordata > Mammalia > Rodentia > Dipodidae > Zapus > Zapus hudsonius. The sequence continues at coordinate 10,135 of PVHP010023285.1, forward strand.
ACTTAAAATTGCTCAGAATCTTACAATTCATTTTAAAAATGTTACTTTCTTTTATGACAGGCTTGTCCTGTTCTGCAGAATATTGTACAAATGTTGACAAATCTGAGAAGCAAAACCATCATCAACTCCACGGAGTCCATTGTGAGTAGAATCCACAGAAATGTCTTCACAGGGTGTCACAGGGAGAAAATTTATTTCTAAACAAAACAATAGTAGAGATAGTTAGAAATTACTGTGGTAGTCAGCCACACGCCACTGGGATGAATCTCCAAACCAGGCACAGTTTATGGGAGGAAACAATTTATTGGCAACTATAGATGCAGGGGAAGTTCCAGAATGTAAAAGAGGATGCTCCCCTTTCTCAGTCCCAGCAGAGAGAAAAACCCATCATCTACACCACACACACGATAGCAAACAGGCAGGAGAGCCAAAGAGAATTTCTTCTCCTTTATATAGGCTTAGGATGGGGTCTTGCAACCCTACCCAAGACTTAATGGCTTCCTGAGTCTCTGGAATTTCCTTCCTGCACTGCCCACACAGGAAAGGATGTTTACTTCCAGCTTCTTTGAGCTTCTTTATATCCTGACCCTTGCTGAGAGGCTGCCTTCCTATAAACATCCTCAGAGACCCACCCAAGAGAATTAAAAAGATCCAAGTTGACAACAAAACCTAACCATCACAATTACCTTCGTGTTGTTCTGCATTTTGATCAGATAATGCTATTCATACATGATGCCTGTAACCATCACAAAATAGTTTAGATAATTTATATTGTTATAACCACTTAAAAAAAACAGAACCTTGTGAAATTTAATATTCCCACTATCAGGTTTTTACTTCAATTTAAATATTTAAACATCGAACACTAATGATGTTTTGACATTCTCTATCTATCCATCTATCTATCTATATTCTAGCAAGCTATTTATCTATCAGCTATTATCTTGAGTCTATTTGAATTGTTTTGTAAAGGTAAAGGGTGCAAGAAATGTATGCGATTTGGGAGAGAATTCAAATACAGAGTGTTGCTGGACATTTAATGCCAGATACTTCGAAGCTTGAGAAAGGAGGATGGGCTACGTAGTGAATTCAATGCCAGCCAGGACAACATATTGGAGAATTTCTTGAATAATATATTGCTTGATTTGCTTGCTTAGAATATATAAGGCCCTGGGTTCAACTCCTAGTACCACAAAATTATATATATATATATATATATATATATATAATTTTGTGGAACATATATATATGGTATAGTGGTATTATTCATTATTTTATTTTTATTTTTATTTCATTTTATTATAGTTTTGTTATATATATTTATGGTATATAGAACTGGGTTTCATAATAACATCTTCATATAATTATATAATATACTTTGATCAAGTTTCCCCACACCCTTCAACTCTCCCCTTTTTTCTTCTTAACTCCATTAAATCCCTTTATTCTCCTATAATGTTTCTTGCAATATATACATAAATAATCATATATATATTATAAAATCTAGGATTCATGAGTGAGAGAAAACAAGTGTTATTTTTTTCAAAGCCTGGCTTAACTTGATTGCTAAAGTTGTATCCAATCTCCTTGCAAAGTTTGGTTTAGTAAAATTATGGTTTATATATTTACATTTTATATCCATTCCTCTGTTGATGCACAGCTATGGTGATACCATAATTTATTGTGATTAATCATGCAATAAACATCAATGTCAAAACATCTCTGTGGTATGTCCACTGATAGATATTTGGATAAATATCCAAGAGTCATCTCCTAAAGTTGTGTTGTCTTTGATGTTTAGGTACAGTTTTTGTAGGGGGGAAGGGACAATAAATAGATGTGTTATACTCAAACAAATTATAGGGTTAAGTGGTAAGGACAAGAACCCTGGAGAAAGTAAGATTGCTTTCACCTAAACTATGTATGACAGCCAAAGGAACTAGAGGAAGGTGAGTCTCCAGGAGAATCAACAAAGCCTTTCACTCAGCTCTAATGGACTTGCTCCCCAAGAAACACATATAATGCACCATTGAATTATTCTCTAGTAAACTTCCAATGTTATGGGTGATTACACATTTATTCGTATCTTTGCATCTAACTGTGATAGACTAAATGTGAAAAAGGGTGACTTATAAGAAATTGCCCACCTTGTCTGAGGAGACCACCAAAGACTGCCTCAGAGGTGGATAAATATAGAGTAGTAGTAGACCAAGTCCAGATGTTAGAAACACCTGCTTGTCTTGCACCTGCATTCAGTCTGTTCTGTCTGGACAGTGGTTTCCTATGCTTTGTCTCCTATTGCTCCACCCTGGTGTGAATTATTCTCCTTTGGGAGAACAGGAGCCAAGAGTGCTGCCACAGCTGAGTTAGATAGCTTTCCCCATCTATGACAGATGAATCACAGTTTTAAATCCAATCTACTAGTGTATGTGTTTTCACTGAGGAACAGAGACCATTCACAGTCAGAGTTATTATTGAAAAGTGCTTATAGATTTCTGTTATCTTGTTGATCTTTGAAGTATTTGGTGTTATCTATTCCTTATTCATTCAACATTCTTCCAAGGTTTACTATTGTTCTATGCTTACTCTTACAGATTCATGAATATGTTTTCTATTTATTTTGTTAGATTTCTTCAAGTGAATTCTTTGGTGCTGGCATTGTGGTCTTGAATTTGGAAGGATTTAAAAAGAATTAATCCTCTGTCGTTGTTACAAGATAGAAAAGATACCCTAATCTTGGTGACCTTTTTGGTGCATTGATTTTCCTTTATTTTTGCCCTATATTAGTTTACTTCTCAATGGTTTTGAATTTTTCTCTATGTGTACATCTATTTTTTCTATTGTTTTCCAGTTCTAAAGACAATAATTTACAATATTAACTTGGGACATTTTTTTCCTTTTCATATGTAAGCATTGATACTACAATTTCTCTTTTTCCCTTTATCATGTTTTATGTTATATGTATTTTCATTTGCTATATTTTACTTCATTTAGTTGTTTGTGTTTGTAAAGTCAGTTGAAATTACACTTTTCACACTTAAAATATATAAATGTATTTATATTTGTTCACAAGTGTTTAGTATTTTTCTGGGGTTTTTTTTGGTTTCTGGTTTGATTTTTATTTTTTTATTTTTATTTTATTTTATTTTTTTAAATTTATTGTCCATAATGAGTTACAACAGTTAGTGGACAAACAATGAGTTGTTATCCCCAATTCTCCACTGCCTTCCCCTCCCCCCTCCACTGGATAACGTCCTCCATGGGTCGTCTGGATCAGTCCTTGTGACAGGGGACCATGGATAGCCTAGTATTCAGCCAGGTTCTCCTGGCCATGCCTCTGGATAATCTCCCCCACCACGGCTCTTACAATCTTTCCGCCCCCTCTTCCGCATAGTTCCCTGAGTCGTGGTGGATGAGTTTTAAGGCTGCTTTAAGGTTGTGAGCTTAGGGGTCTTTGTGTCGAAAATCATTGGTTTCTGTCTCACTGGCTTATCCTGTGTTGATTTAATGGCTATGGCTGTGGGCCCCTTGTTCATTCTCTGCAGGGTTCCATTTGGATCCTCCACAGTATGACTGTGGTGTTTCCTCTCTTGCCAGAATCTCAGCTATCGGCCTAGAGTCGGTTGGTAGGGTTAGATGGGCCCCAGCTCTCTCGCTGCATCTGCCTCCTGCGAGTGCTGGTCCTTGATGGAGGCTTCCACTGGTGAGAATCCTGTGCTGGGGGGTATCTGCAGCTCAGAGTGTGACTGCAATTTATGTCCATGACCTGGATCCCTGCTGAAAACCCTGACCCTTGTTTCCCGAGGGACCTGGCGTGTCTGCTAGTCAGCCATCTTGAACCGGCCCCTCTCTGGTTTGATTTTATAATGGTCAGAGAACATTCTTTGTGATATTTCTGCTTCTTTTTTAAATCACTGAGGTTTATTTTATATCCTAGGATAGAATTTATGTGGGAAAATTTACATGAACACTTGAATATATATGAATCTTGGTAGAGTGCTTAAAGTAACTTTAAACACGCTGGTTGATTAAGCAAATGTGTTAGCTATTATCAGTGATTTTTCAAAATTCAATTACTTTCAAATGTTATTAAAGATGTTTTATTATTCCAAATGATAACAATGGAAATATCTGTTTCTGTTTTTTGCTCTAGCAGCTTTTGCTTAACTTCATCTTGACACTCTGCAATTGGTTACAGCTACATTTTAAAGAATTGCATCTGCTTGCTAGATTCCTCACTTTGGAATTATATATTTCTCTTTTCTATAGTAATTTCCTTTTCAACTTGCCAAGATATTCATATCACTACTCATATGAACTTTAGACTATATAGTAACAGTATTTTTATTTTTATTTATTTATTTGGAAACAAGGAGAGGGAGAGAGGGTGGTGGAGCAAGTACACACTAGGGCCTCTAGCTGCTATAAATGAATTCCAGATGCATGCACCACTTTGTGGATACTGGGGCTTGGTCCTTAGGCTTTATAGTGAAGCGTCTTAACTGCTGAGTCATTAAATAGTATATTTCATATGTTTTAATGCATGTATCAAGAACATTTATATTTAAGGTAATTCTTTCTAAATTATGGTTTAGGCTGTTTTTATACTGTTTTGTTTTCCAAAGACATTCATAAATACATTTTAAGGTCTAAAGTTAATATGTGAAGGAAATTTGAAAAAAGTGTATAGCTTTGAGTATTTCTGGTGGTTGCTTTAGACAGTTTAATGTTTTTATATTCCTTGATACAGCTTATTGATACATGTTTTACCAGTTCATGTGAAAGATAAATTTTTTGATCCAGTAACTTCCTTTTATTCTGTTTTACATCTGTTCTCTATGCTTGCTGAGTTGATGTTATAGTTCTTTCTTTGTCTGCAAACATTATATCAGTTACTTCCCCATGGCTGGGAACACATTCCAGACCAGAGCACTTTTAGGAGCATATTTTGGTTTATGGTTTCAGAGGATGGCCCCCATCATGGAGTGGAAAGCAGAGCTGGTGTATGGAGCCAGTCATCACACCCCTAGACAGGAAGCAGGGAGACTAGGGCATGAAGCTGGACACCAAGCCTACCTCCATTGGCACAATCTGCCCATTGTTTCTCCTTCCTTCCCAAATAGTGCAACCAGCCTGTGGGGTGCGGGTGAGCATTTGACATTCAAATCCCCACAAACCAGGACTCCACTCTCGCCTGGCACTCTGCAGATTTGCACCCAGGACCTGCTGTTAATACAGCAGAATCAAAATAAGGAACTGTTGTAGTTGGCAGTGCTGCCAAGGAGTGGGCATGTGGAAAACCCAGGTCTGTGGTGCTGATACCTGGTGTGTTGGTTTGTTTGGCGATGGCCTTGAATGTTTTCCTCTAAACAAGGCCATATCTAAGGCCAAGGAAGTCCTCACTGACTCTGAAGAAACCCTTTGTAATGGTCACTAGGGTGACTGCAGACCAACCATGAAAGAGAACTTCCAAGCTTCTGCCCTTTGGTCACCATGTATGGGGTCACCCTAGGTAGAACAGACATCAGCTGCCATCACTGGGCCAACATTGCCGGGAAGAGGGCTGTGCTCATCTGCTTCTCAACCTTGTTCTGCAGCTGCTTTAGCTTTCCAGTGTCCTCCTCCATCTTGCTGACTCAGCTTTGATTGTTTCCAGATCCAGGGCCTCCGTGGAGGTGTCCCTAATGTCACCTTCATCCAGTCCAAGCTCTTTCTCTTCCTCCTGGCGGCCTGGGCTGCTGAGCCAAGTCCAGGTACAGGTTCAGAGCTTGAGGGGAGGGGTGTCCTCTTCCAATGGTATCAGCTAACTCTCACAATATACCTGTAAACCAGTGATTTGCTGAGCTTTGGAAGCAAGCAGTTATAAATGTGTACACACACATTTCTGAACTTTACTTTTATTCTTGGGCAGAAATTAGACTTATGGTTGGTGCATTTTTGTACCCCTGTTGGATCAACCTTCACATATTTAACTTTCCTACATTTGAGGAAGCCACTGTTGTTTCAAATCCATTATTTTGAGTGCTACAAATCCTAAAATTAATATATAACAAGTTCTGAAAAAGACTATCAAACAGCACCACATCGTTTTGACCTTTGCATTGTGTCCACACAGCCTTGAAGCGCATCTGTTTTCCGCTTACCCATACACACCCACATCCTTGGTCGCCTAGTAGCTCACAGACACTAAAGGAACTGAAGCTGACAAATGTCAACCACAAAGGGCAGCCTTGATCCAGAGCACAACTAGATAGAAATGTTAGGAAGGAGAGACAAGCAATGCTGCTTTTTATTTGTTGTTACTTTATCAAAGTAAGTGCCCATCACAGAAGCTGTTAATAATGGTGACTTAAAATTGTATTCTACCTTGCCACTTGATTTCTGAGTTTTTATCCTGATTTGATAAGTAGTTTTCATTCACTTTAACCTAAGGACAAAATATGTACTTTTACTAATGTTTCCCCACAAATATATCATTTTTCTACTTACCATGTGTGACTAGGTCATTTTATCTGTCAGGCCATTTATTTAAGATATTGCTGCTCATTAGCTGAATGAGATTCATGGATGTAGTTAAATTCTAAATTCTATCATTTCATTATAACCCTACATTTACATCCAGGGGTGTAAATTGAATTTGGAATTTCATCTCCATGTATTTATACATACTCCCTCATTAACCAAGTGGAACTGTTGACCTCTGTGTGGATTCTTCCCTGATAAGAACTCCATGAATAGGGCAGACACTTCTCAAGATGCCCAGGTTGAGGATTGTAGGGTTCAGAATGAAACTTAACATGTTTGTGCAAAATATCTTATATTTGTAAAAAATTTGCATTCACATGAAATAATTATTCTGGCAACACAATGAAACACAGAATTGTAAGGGAGAGGTTTGAAGGAATTATGCATTATCTGTTAAGATTCATTTTTATTAGCCTGCTCATTTATTTTCAGATATAATTTTGTTTCACTTTGGTAAATATATATAGTTTCATAGTTAAAATTGAAATTCAATTACTTTTAAAGAGGTAAGAGAGGTGTAGCAATCTGATTGCTGTGAAAAAACTGACAAAATGTTTAATGATACATGCCAAGAGAGGAAGACAATCTCTCATTCAGTTCCCGTAATAAAACCTTCAAGAATGGTGCATAACATTTAACTGAACTCATCATACTTTCAGAGCTAAATTAAAGGAATTAAGAATATATACTGTGAATATGTTTAAAAGTTTTTGTAATATCTTGTGCCTAACATTTATGGCCCACCATGAGTATATTTGAACATCTATTTATGCTAAAATGTGTTGCCTATTTTATCAGATAATTAATGTGCAGATCAAAGCAAAAAGAGTAATATATTCATTATGCTTTTACTACAGTTTTTGTATTATTATATTAGGTATATCCTGTATTCTATTCCATTGATATATAATTCTACCTTTGTGACAATACTATTCGGCATTTCTTATTATGTTTCTGTGGTATAATTTGACTTCAGGTGTGATGACATCTCCGTAAATGCTCCTATTGCCTCCAATTGATTTGTAATTCAGATTTTATGGTATGATATAAATTTTAAGATAGTATGACTGTGAAAAAAAGTTATTAGAATTTTTATTTATTTTATGTTACATTTTTATTTGATTTATGAATTTCTGAATTTTCCTCTTGATTTCCTTAATGATCCACTCATCAATCAATATTGTGCTTTGAATTTCTATGAATTTCTATATTTTCTACAGTCTTATGCTGTTGATTTCCAGTTTTATTTTATTATCATTAGATACAATACAGTAAATTATTTTCTTGTTCTTCTATTTGTTAGGCCTTTTAATTTATGTAATAAAATATGGACAGTTTAAAAGAAAGTTCCACAGGCTGGTGAGAATATTATACATTCTGCAGAGCTTTGGTGGATGTAAATGTCTGTCAATTCTATAATTCCATTTATCACTGAGGTTTCTTTGTTTAAATTTTTAACCAGCATGAATGTAACAAGATTCCTTCTCCTATTTTCATGAGTACTTAATTTTGTATGATTTCCCTCCTTGCCCACTCCTTACTCAATCTGACAGCTCTCAATAGTATCCACTTCCTCTCAGTATTCCCTTTCACCTTCATGCCCTCCATATCCTCCATCTTAAAGACTCCATTTCTCATTGTTATTCATTTCTTTAATTTTGTGACCTCTACCCACACTTCACCCACATAATGACATACATCTGAAAATTAGGTACTGGGATCCATATGGTAGAAAACCTGTGTATTTGTTTTGTGAGGCTTCACTTAGCACGGTATTTTCCAGTTCAAGTCATTTTCATACTAATTTCATAATTCCAAAATTATTTATGGTTGAAAAATTCTCTTGTGTATATGTACAACATTTTCATTGCACGGTTATCTATTCAGGACATCTATGTTGATTCCATTTCCTAGCCATTGTGAAGTGAGCATCAACCAACATCACTGTTGTAAAATATAGACTTTTAGGTATGTCTGGGAGTGATATAGTTTTATGGCAATTATTTTTAATTTTTTGAAAAGTCTCCACAATGATATCCACAATCCCTGTACTAGTTCACATTCCCACCAGCAGTACCAAGGTGTTCCTCTTTCCCTTCATCCTTTCCAGCATAGTTTGCATCTTTTCTTCATGATCACCATTCAGACTGTGGTGAGACAGCATCTCAAAATAGCTTAATTTGAATTTCCCTGGAGACTAATGATGCTGGACACTAAAAAATATTTATTGCCTACTGTGATGGTTTGCCCCAGGTGTCCACCACAGACAAATGTGTTCTGAATACTCATTCCCCAGATGATGGCAATTTAGGTAATGGAAATTTTTGGAGCTGTGGTGTTGGGGACAGGGTTCTGTCATAGCCAGCTTCCCCTTGCCAGTGTTTGGCACACTCTCCTGTTGCTGTTGTCTATCTGATGGTTTTCAGGAGGTGATGTCCACCCTCTGCTCATGTCTTCATTATTCCTGTCATGGTAGAGTTCACCTTCCAGTACATAAGCCAACATGAACCCATTCCTCCCGATCAGCTTTGGTGTGGTTCATTTTTGTTGTAGCAACAACAAAGCTGAGTACAACAGTTAGTTATAGTTCTTCTGAGTACTTACTGTCTGTTCAACTCATACGCCAATTTACTGATTGGCAGTTTTCGTTATTCTGTCTAATTCTTGTATTTTTTCATATTTTCCAGCTATTCATCCTTGTGTCTGAAGTTTCTTCTCCCATTCTATGGGCTATGTGTGTTCACACTACTGATAGTTTCCTTTGTGGTGTAGACTCTTGAATTTCATGTGACCTTGTTTGTCAATTCTTGGGCTATTTTCATGTTATGGGGTTTCTTTACAGAACATTTTAGCTAATACCTATATTGTGAAGCATTTTCCTTTAGCAGTTGCAGAGTACCAGGTTTTAAAGTAGTCTTTCAACTAGTTGGAATAAATTTTTGTACAGGGTGGGCGATCCAGATCTAATTTCATTCTGATGTATGTGGATACAAATTTACCAGTATTTTACTAGCATCTATTGAATAGGCAGTCCTTTTGCCACAGTATGTTTTCAATATTTTAGTCAAAAATTAGGCATCCATAATTCAGTGGGATTACTTATAGGTATTTTATGACATTTGATTTCTCTACATGTCTGTTTTGTGCCAGTACCATGCTGTGTTCGACATATGTCTCATTAGTACATTGGAAACTAAAATGCTCTGATTCCTCAGGCAATGTTCTATTTATGGTCACTTTAGTATCCATGCTCTTTTGCGGTTCTCTGTGTGTTTTAGGATCTTTTTTCAGTTTTGTAAAAGATTGCATTGGGATTTTGATGAGGATTATACTGAATGTGTCTATAGCCTTGTTTTTGACTTCCATTTGAATGGTCAGTTTATTCCAACCTTTGACTCTCCATAATTTAATGTTTTTAATTGAGTTTCTTGAAAAGAACAGTTAATCACATCTTATTTTTCTATCTATTCAGTGAATCTGAGTCTTTTAGTTTCTGAGATGAAACCATTTGTATTCAAGGTTATTATTCAGTTTTTTGTTAAGTCTATTTTTTATTTATTAAGTAGAAACTCTTTATGAACAAATTATGTGTTGCTAACACTGTTTTACTTCTCTCTGCCCCATTTTACTGAGGGCCTCCTTAGTGGGATTGCTTATATGCACCATGGGGTTGTGAGCTGTGAGTTGTGACAGGGTTTTATTTTATCATCAGTTATTTTGTTGGTTGCTGTTCTGGAGGTTTGGTTCGTCTATTAATTTATTTCTTCCTCTCTGGTTAGTATTGAATGATTACTCATTTCTTGACGTGCGTTTAATTGATTTCTTTCTGGTTGTACTCTATTAATTTGTTCCTCTCCTGAAATGTATTTTTGCCTATATCCCTTTGGACTTCCTTCCTTGTATAGGGTTCCTTTAGAAATTTTCTGGAGTGTTGGCTTAATTTTCATGGACTTATTTTTCTCTTGAACTATTCTTATTTCTCAATTAAGCTATTTAATAAATAACTCTGTTGGGTATAGGCATCATCTTTTACTGTTATATGTACTTTGTTTGATGTATATCACTCCATGCTTTCTTGGATTTCTGATTTATTAATAAAACATCTGATGTTATTGTGTCTTTTACTTATGTATGCCATCTGGCATTTTTTTTCTTTACAGCTGTTCGTATTTTTTATTTGGATTTTTTCAAATCTTGGCTATGATATGTCATAGGTTCTTTTCTAGTTATGCCTTAATTTACACTTCTAAATACTTTATGTGTTTGGATTTCTATTTCTTTTTGAGGTTTGAAAAACTCTTGTCTAATATTATATTGCGTAGGTTTTCCAAGCCACTTGACTCTATCTCAGCTGCATAATTCCATGGATTCGTAGGGTGGGTGCATTGGCTATACTCTTCTTGGAAGTTTTGATGATATCCTTTAATGATTTTCTTCATATATGTTGGCATGTCTTATTTTCCAAACCTTTTCTTGTATCCCTGGATCTCATTCTTCTATTTGTTATTTTTTCTTTTTTATTATTGATATCTTTATTATCCAAAATTAGATACATTGTATGAGCAAATATTGTGTTGGCATCGCCATTTCCCTCCTCCCTGCCCCAATCCACTGGCTATCCTTCTCAGTGGACATACTGGATCCATCTATTTTCATAGTGCTTTAGGTTGTGTTTTTTTTTACTTGAATGTTTCATTTATTATTTCATTTCTAAATTTTTATTTGGTTCTTCTTTAAGGTATTAGCATTATTGGTGAATGATTTTGATACTTTAGCTTGGACATTCACTTTTTTTTTTTGCTCATGATTAAGAGATTTGACCATTTACTGAGTCTCATAGATCCTATATATTGTTTGTACTTTATTCTTATTTAATCTTTGTAATTGTTTGAAGGTTTTAAATCACCTACCTTCTCTGCATGCTTTGACATTATTTCTTTCACTTGAGCCATTCTATTAATGAGACTTTACACTCTTCTGTATACTTTGATTCATTTTGTAGTTATTTTATCTCAATTGTCTCCATCTGGAATTGCCTTCCTTATTTCATTCAGGTTTCTAATTTGTATTCTTTTTTAATTCATTTAAGAGTTTATATGTGTTCTCTTCCATTTTGCTTAAAAAACTTATAGTCATTCTCTTGATTTTATTTAATTCACTTTCATTGGAATCCAAAAGCATAGAACTGGTAATTTTTAGAAGAATCATGGTACCTTGAATTTTCATATTTATTATATCTTTGAGTTTAGATTTACATGTCTGGTAACTTTAGAAACTTTTAAAATAACATGTACTCTTTCAGTTAAAAGATTTGCCATGCTTCAATAGAAATAAATTGTAGTAAAATGAAGTTGGTGTTTCTCATGTGTGTGTGTAGGTATTTAGATTAACTAATAAGCCCTTACCCCTTATTGGGAATCTCTAGAAACACTTAAGAATGGAAAATTAACTAACTGTTGCATCAAACAAAGTGATGGACAGGGCTACTATGAAAATATAGTAAGACTCAAAGGAAACACTCGTCCTTTCAATTCCCATCACCTTGGGAGATAAAAGAAACACAAATTGGAGAATTAAAAAAAACACACACACACAAATTGACAACAAGGCCCCTGATATTTCATGTATTTGCTATGATAACTGAGCCCTTTCTACCATTCAAAAGAGAGGACAAATAACTATCACCAGAGATCTGAAACATCTCTGCAGTCCTTGGGGAGGTAGCTAAGTTAGGAAAGCTTTTCACAGAGGCAAAAGCTGAAGAAAATATTAGAGAAACGTTAAGTATTCTTTTAACGAGATTAAAGTGAGATATTAAAATATGCTATGTGAAAATAGCAAGGTGTATGTGCCTGGACAAGACCAAAAAAAAAATGCATGCCTCCAGAGACTGTAGTGTGCTTCTTGAAACTTCTATTGAAGTAATTATGAAAGGTGCCCTGGATACCATGAGCCTTTTGGAGTGGAAACTCTAGTTCACTTTGTAGGACCTATACAAAAAGTAAATGCTAACTGTATTGTATTTCTGTAGGCCTTCATTGTGCATTCAATTAAAGATTGCTCTATGTGTTATAAAACGCAACAAGATGTTTGAAGTGGGAGATAGCTACCCACATGTACAACTCTGAGTTTACCTTTTAGGATTGTTAGCTTTGGTCCAGAAAGGAACAGGTAATTGTATTTACTGTGATCTGTTTCCCCTTGAGCTTTGTCACCAGATTAAAGCTCCTCCCAACTGTCCATCTTTAATATGATAGCTACACACTCCAAACTGCTCTTGTGTTTCATTGTCTAAGCAGTTGCAAAAATTTATGGAGTGTCTCTTGCTGAACATTAATGTTTGAAGTCTTCAAGCCATCAGATTCTCTTTGAGAATCTGCTTCCTCTTAAAGTTCCCTAACTCTTTCCCTAGCCCAGCCATAATGTCACTGGATGAGATGAAACAAGGGATGAGAATTTATGAGGGCAGTGATGTGGTTGCCCTGCTTCTAGATAGAGTTCAGAAGTTACACTGCCAGTCAACAGAGCTCAAGAGATATAGGGTTTTTAGAATTGTGATAGATTGGCTAGTGAGAATATGTTGGCTCTCTCTATAATTCTTGTAGACTGAGTCATAGAAACATTAAAATACTTGAGTAAGTAGCAAGATACAACACACAAACACTCTCTAATACCTGTGCCCAAAAATTAATGGTTATTTCAGTGGGAAAATGCTGGAATTTTCCATATTACAAACAAAATATGAAGCTTTAGATTTTGCTTCCATATTTACAAATTTCATACATACAGTTACTGAGAAATAAAAGGTTCAGTCAACACAGAGAATAAGGAATCAAACAAAGGTTTAGGCGGATGAGAGAGAAAGAGAGCGAGTAGAGGTCTACATCTCATGAGGGAGGAGGATGAAAGAGAGTAATAATAATAAAAACAGGTTTAGGTTCATAGCAACAGCATATACTGCAGTAATGTTCACAGGTGGGTTCTCAGTACCCCACCTACACTTCATTCATAGACACTATCTGTTAGTGACAGAGGGGATACTGAACAGAAATACTCAGGAACCTTTGTATAATGTCCCAACAATGCTGTTAAAAGTAGTCAACTTTTTAACTTATTAGCTTATTTCTTTAAAACACCTTAACAGATTTTATTTTGGAACTTTCACTACAAACAAGTAGCTTTCATGAAACTTTTAGAGATACTTCTCACACTGTATCTCAAAATAATTCAAATAATTATTTTACAAATTCAGAGTCAACTGATAATTTTTTGTTTTGCCTTTTTCATGCATGTGTGTGTAGGCATGTTCCGGTGTGTGTATTTGTGTGCGCGCATGAATGTGTGTGCATGTACGTGCATGCTTATAGAGACAAGAGGACAGCCTCAGGTGTTATTCTTAGGTAAAACCTCCCAGCTTTTTATGAGACAGGGTATCTCATTGGCCTGGAGATCTAGAACTGGTGGATCAGGTTAGGCTGGCTGGCCAGTCCTAGGAATTGTGATTCAACTGTTTCTGCCTTTCCATGACTGGAATTTCAGGCCTGCATCTCCAGAGCTGCCATTTTTTCATGGATAATGAGAGTCAAATTTATATTCACATACTTGCAAGGCATATGAATTTATGGATTGAGCTGTCTCTCCAGCCGCACCATAACAAGTATATATATTTAAACTTTTGTTGACAACTTTCATGAATATAAACCATATGCCATGATCATTAAACCCTCTCAACACCTTCCCTTTTCTCCCCTCCTGGGTCTGCAGGAGTTCTGGAGAAGTTATCATTGTCACCTTTGAGCGGGGTACTTTGTTTCTCATAAGATGATCGACTCCTGTTCTGGGGTTCAGTGTCACCATTATGGTGAGACATTTTCATTGTCCGTACCTGATCTGAGATGCTCATTGGTGCTTGAGGGTATTTTCAACCCCTTGTCATAATGATTTTTATTGATCAATTCTATCAACCTTTGAATTTCAGCTAATTACAGAAGAGAGGGACTTGGTAGTGATGGCTACATATTAAATAAGCAAAATAGAGCCCGATGGAAGCAAATGGAGTTGGTGAGGTGCGTGGCTGTGCCCACCTTCAGGATGGGGTGAGTGAAATGTCTTCTGCCATGAGGGCACCTTCTTCTCTGCATGGGGTTATATCCTATAGATGAAATGAAATCTATTAAAGTACATCCTCCTTGAACAATTCCCGTTTCTTTCTTATGATATAACTTGTCATCATGCAAGATTAAATCTAGAATCTTCAGGAGCTGTCTTACAAACTTTCTTCAAGGCATGGTCAGAAGTAAGACATTGATTTTCTTTTTGAGAATAAAGTAAAAAGTTTATGGACTTGAAGTTTTGCCACAACTGATAAGAAAGGACAGAGATCAAAGTAATTATGTTCCATAGAACTAAGCCCACATACTGAAAAATTCAAGTCAGAAGGATTGTGCAGAAGCTGAGGTCATTTTGTCTGTGGGACATGTTAAAATTAAACCAGTAGAATTCTTCTTTCCTTGGCTTTTTTTTACTGTAGCTTTTATGACATAGTGATTAGGATATTGATTATAGACCTAAAGAGAGGATAAAGGAATAAAGTGACCTATCAATAATCTTTTGAAGTTATGTCAGAATATCAGGGATTTGTCAAGATGGACATTCTCAAACAGGTTTAAAGATAAAAGAGACTTAGGTAGACTCACAGTGGCAAGATGTTGAAGGCCAAGCTTTTAAGTTACAAAACATTATTCTGAGTTGGATTCTGGGAATAAACTCAATTATCATGAATGTGTAACACCATCCATGTAGTCTGTTTACAGTAGCCAGAAAATCCTATAAAGTTTTAAATGCCTCATAATATGCAGTGTAGGAAAACTTGGAGTGACTTAGAATTAATGAGAATGGAAGAATTAACAGTCACTGTATGCTGTTATTATAAAATAATTTAAAAATAGATTATATATGTATGCATATATTTGGAGTTAGAAAAGTGAGTAGATAGATGAAATTGTCTTTTTAAGGTATTTCCTCTATGGAATAATATCACATAATTTCACCCATTTTTAAACTGTGTATCCTTATGGAAATGTAAGGTACTTGAAGGCATGGTTAACACCTTGTAAAGAAGTGAAGGTGGCTCTATAAGCAACTGTAGTCTTACTATGCATAACTCCATAGGAAAAGTCACAGGTACGTATTTTGATTCTCTGGATCTAATGAATATCCATGAAAGCAGAACACAGACCTACAGCAGTAAAATACACAGTTTTAAGCAGGAAGCTATGAATTCAAGGCCAGCCTGGGGTGCAGAATGATTCCAGGGCAGCCTGAACTAAACTGAGACTCTGGTTCAAATAAAATAAAGCAAACAAGCAAACCAACACATTAAAGGACAGGTTTCAGAAACCTCTTTGGAAAGTTGAGTAAAGTGAGAATCCTGAAGGGAATCCCACGCCTTGCTGGAGATATCCCTTCATCTGGTTCCTTTGTAACATCGTTGTCATGTGTGGTGGGTGGTTTCAATAGAAATAGACTCAGGTCTTTTTGATTAAGCATCCTAGGTCTTGAGCAGTTACAGCCCTGCTGGAGAAGGTGACTGTCACTGGATTGAGTGTGTAGAGAGTCATTTTGAGCTCTGCCTATTCATGAACACTGGTGTTGGCTTTTTCTCTCTCTGCCAGGGATGCTAAAGTGAACTAACTTCTTCCACCATGATGATGCATCCCTGGAATCCTTAATCCTGAAATAAACCCTATCCTCCCACAAGGTGCTTCTGGTAGGGTATTTGTCCCTATTAAAACATGATAACTACAATATTGCAACACTTGAATTCTGTGAGGTGCTCTAGCAAATGAATCAAACCTATGAAGTTGGATCCCCATTTAATCAGAAACACAGGTAAAACTAACTAGGCGCTTGGGATGGAACTCTGAGTGGAGAGCTGTCTTTTGGAAACACGCTCTCAGTCTGCAGGATGTGATGCAGTTAGATCTGACCCATTTAGATCCAGAACTGAACTGAAGTAGAATGGCGTTAAAGTCAGGGGTCATGCTCCCATCACATTTCTTCTTCCGAGGCAAGTGGTAGAGTTGTCATTTTTCAGCCTGGGGGTAGGGACGGTTTCATGGACACAAGCTCTAGTGTGGATTGGCTGGCTGTGGCTTAGCAGATACAGGAGACTTCCAGGGAAAGACCTTTTGTTTGGAGACACTGAAATGGCCATAGTTCTTATTAAGGACAAAACAAGGAAGGGATAGTTTAATAATGTGGCCAATATCCTTCACTGTAAATCTCCATTTAACAAAATTTTCTCATGTTGAATATGAGTATTGAGAGATTGAATTTGTGTGCATGTCTCCCCTATATTCTCTTACCAGTGAAAAAACTGCAAGGTGTTCCTTTAGTATTTTCAGACATTTCACATTGTGAAATTGAAGTTATTATTAAAATTAATACTGTAGTTCCAACTCAGGATGATAAGCTCATTACATTTTCTTCTCTGGTGTTTAAGCTCATGTGAGGCAAGTGTTTTCCTGCTGCCCCTTTCCATATCAGTTACTGTATATCTGTGAGTGTCTCCCTGTGATGCTAGGAAAAGTGTGCGTTTCTATATCTACATGTCGTTTTGTTGTTGTTGTTGTTGTTGACTTGTTTTAAAATTCTGTCAGTCTTCCTTGAAAATATTAGCAAGAGGACTCTTTCATATTCCCTTACTTGCTTTTATAATAATTATCCTATTCCTAGATCTAAATTCAGCTCATTTTCAAAAATATGGGTAAAGGGCTGGAGAGATGGCTCAGCCATTAAGGCACTTGCCTCCAGTGCCTAAGGCCCCGGGTTCAATTCCCCAGGTCCCACATAAGCCAGACCCACAAGATGGTGGCCCTGGT
>PVHP010023286.1:0-27567 GCA_004024765.1 Zapus hudsonius
AAAAGAGATGGGGGATCGCCCAGGCCCCCAGCAAGCAGCAAGCTCTGGTATCGATAAGAGACTCCAGCTGAAAATGAGAATGGGGGAGGAGCCACAGAGAGGGACACCTGCCACAGGCCCGCCCAAGGGGCACATGCATGTGCGTACACCTCACACCACACATCACATTACACACGCGTGCACACAAGAAAAATATCAAAAATAATACAGTAGGAAATGACAGGCCTGGGCCTTGGGCTCCATCCTGACTGCCAGGCCACCGGTCATTGCCACTACTGAATAGCCGAAAGCCATGGCCAAGCTGTGATGGAGTCCTAGCATTGGCCTTTCTCCCTGCACTCTGATGCCTCCTCTCCCCTCCCCCTCCACTCCCACTCCCAGCCTCAGGTTTGACTCTCAGAGCTGAAGACCAAATGCAACATGTCAAAATGAAAATGCCAGGGCCCACAGCCTGCAGAGTGGGGAGCTCAGTGCATGAGCTTGGCATCTTCATCTTGGAGGTGGGCGTGCCTCGGAGGGAGGAGGACCCTCTGAGCACCTGTTTAATAGGCCCCAGGCTTCTACCAGTTAGCATGGACCTTGGTGATCTATGAGGGAAGCTGTGTTATTTCACCCCCTTTCCCAAGTGAGAAACTGAGGCTCCAGGAGGCAGAAAGGAACCCAGCCAAGTTTGGTGACCAGGGTGGAGTAGCACCCTGACCCTGCCTTTCCCTTCCCTTTGCTTTCCCTGCTGGCATGAAGTTCCTGTCAGCCAATCTGGCTCTCAGCCTGTCCCTGGATCCTGAGGTTGGGCACATTCTGGTTAATTTAGGTTCCCCCATCTTCCCCAGACTTTGTGGGAGCATCCCAGGACACTCACCTGCCCCCCACTCACACACACACACACACACACCAGCCCAGCCTCCAGTACCCTTCCATCCACCTCACAGATGACTCCCATGGGCAGCCATTGTAGCTTCCCCTAGCCCAACACGTGGGTCTAGAGGTGGATCCTGTGTGGGTGGAGAATAGCAGGTCTCCACCCGCTGGGGCATGAAGAGCTACAGTGGTCCTTGTGGGTGTGACTCACCCACGAAGACGTGGGGTACAGAGGTGAAAGGCTCGGGCGGCAGCTTATGTTCCAGACTCACCACCAGTTAGCTGTGCATCTCTGGCAAGCGGGTTGATGTCTCTGAGCCTCAGTTGGTTCCTTTAAACTGGGTGTGAACACAATGGCTGCTTTGCAGGGTGGTAAGCATTGGTATTAAATACTGTCACAGCTCTCCTATGTTCTAAATGTCTGCAGGTGACCACGGTCCTGGAAGCCCCTAGAAAGATCCTGCAAAGACCCCATGTGGCTGTGGTTTTGGGTGCTGGTTCAGCAGGGCAGAGAGCAGAGAAGGTGGGCGAGGCAGGGAGGGCAGGATGCAATATCAGGGACAGGCAGGCTGCAGAGGTCTACAGGACAAGGAGGTGTCAGGGAGCATTGGCAGGGCAGGTGAGGGCCCAGAGCTTTGTTGGGGACATAAATGGTCAGTGTGGGGTTGTGAGGGACTGAGTTTGGGGTGTGACATGGAAAGAGGGTGGGGGCCTGGAGAGAACCGGAGGACAGAGGGCTTTTGGCAAAGTGTGCCTCTCCATTGCATAGATGGGGAAACTGAGGCTCAGAATCCACACCTCCTGCAGAGATCTTCCTTCTGTGTGATGCTCTCCCCCTGCACTCCCCACACGACGGTTTACATCAGCCCAGAGTCAGAGTCTTCCTGCAGCACCCAAAGGTGTCCCTGTACCCACAGTTCTGTGTGGTGTTGTGTTTGATGGCCACACAACCCATGAGACTGGAGTGACCCTTGATTCAGCAGAGAGGAAGCAGAGCCTCCGAGAGGTCAAGTTACCTGCTGGTGATCACCAGCAAAGAGCCCCAGAGTCCTGAGCCTGGAGCTCCTCCTGTGGGCTGGCTGCAGACCTCAGCAGGAAATGGTCACCATGCAAGGCTGGTAACACGATCAACGACAGGGTCCCTACTTCTTAAAGCAGCCAAGTGCCCCAGCATGTGGAGCAGGGGTAGGGCCTTGGAAGAAGAGCGGTTCCTTTAAGGAAAAAGGATTTGGTGGGGTGGGGCCGGGGGATCCTTGGGGCTTGAGATGCCTGCTTGAACTTGAACCTCCTCCCATTGTCATGTGAATTCTCAGTAGGTGATGGACTAAACAGCAGAGGGTCCCGCAGCTCCAGTGAGCTGTCTTGTTGTCAGGCTGGGGAAAGGGACAGCGGTCTGGGAACACTGGGCCTGACGCCAGCTGCTCCTCCCTCCAGCTCCTAGGGACTCCAAGAAGAGGCCATCAGCTTGCCCTGAGCTGGTGGGTCACAAAGGGACAGGTGGCGGCTATGAGAGGCAGTGCCATAGGCATTCCCTGCTGCCACTTTATGTGAAAAACATGGTTCCACGTGGCCTGGCAGCTTTGTCACCCGTCATGGAGCCTGACTGTGCAGTTTGAATGCCTGCTTGGGTAGCTGTGTAGCCCAGGGTGGGTGTCTGGATTTCTTAGGGTCTCACTTTCCTCATCTGTGAAATAGGTCTGCGACAATCTCAAATCCCAAGAGCCTCAGAGGAGATGACTTCTCTTACTAACAGTGGCTACTGCTTTCTGAACACCCCCGGGCCAGAGACCATACAGATGTCACCACGAGCCAGATTCAGCTTGCTTGGGCTCCAAAACTTGCGGTCTCTTTGGCACCTGGCATGCCTATGTCCTTGCCTTCTAGAATGTTCAGCATCAGGGAGTAAAACCTGTTCCCACCCAGGTGGTGGAAGGCTGGGTGTGGCCATGTCATGGGGGTGCCTTGTCCCTCTTGGCTTTCCAGGCCCCCCAGAACCCCCAGAACCAAGCATCCTGGCCCAGCCTCCCTTCCTTCCTCAGAGCCCTCAAGGCTCTCCACCTGTCCCAGGAATCCAATGACAGTGGCAGGACTGTCATTATGAAAATGTCTGTGCAAATGTCTCCTCAGAGAAACCGGGCCACCTCCTGAAGCTGTCACTTTACCATCATGGGGACCCAGGCAAGGTCTCTTCTTCGCTCATTGCTCTTCCTGCTGCAGGTCCTGGCTGAGCCGGCTGAGATGTCTGAGAAACCGGTCTTCCACCTGGCTGGGGACTACCTCCTTGGTGGCCTCTTTTCCCTCCATGCCAATGTGAAAAGCCCCGTCTCCTTCAACGTCCTGGAGGTGCCCAAGTGCAAGGAGTGAGTAAGGGTCCCAGTGGCAGTGGGGTGGGAAGCCATGGCTGGTCAGGGGGCCTTAGGAGGCCCAGGATACCCCTCCTCATTCATTACCAACCCTCCATTCTGGATCCAGCTCCCTGGTTCCCATGCCCCTCACCCCCAACACATGTTACAGAAATTTTAGGCAACTGTGTCTTGCAACCTTGAGACCCAGGCGGTCCCAATGCCTACCTGTCTGTAAAGAGTTGTAGAACGTGGGCTGGGGAATGGCTCAGTGGATAAAAGTGCTGGCCAGGTAAGGTCCAGTACCTGAATTCATATTGCAAGACACCCCTCAAGGAAAAGCCATAGTGGGCTTTTGTAATCCCAGCACATAAGTGAGATGAGAGGTGGAGACAGGAGAATTTCCTGGAAGGTCTGGAATCCTGCTTCAAGTGAGGTGAAAGGTGAAGAGAGATCCTGTACACCATGGCACACATGCACACATGTCTGAATGCACACCAATAAAAATTCAAATTGATAAAAGAACTGTGGCCTGTTTGAGGTCTAGCACTTTGGCCAGGGGGGCTCCCCGAGAGTCCGTGTCGAGGCTCCGTCTAGACACCAGGCGCTGTGCCCTTGTGAGGCACACTGTGGCGTTTCAGCATCAGGTTCTCAGAGCCGAGGGGAGCTCCACATTTTCCAAGGGCTCTGAAAGAACTCCCTGTTCCCCTCTGAGAGCCCTTTAGGGTGACAGCACCCCTCGGAGAGAGACGGAGGGAGGGAAGCCTAAGGCTTGCCTGTGGGAACTCACCATTCGAATGATGTTGGGGAGAAGCTTGTGGGTTTGAGGTGGTGAGAGGGTACCAGTGATGGAACCAAGTTGGGGGTTCTGGTGCCCGTCTGCCACAGATGGTGACGGTGCGGGGGGGGGGATGTGATGGTGACACTGACGATGTTTGGTGCGGGAGCACTGGTGAAGAGGATGGTGGGGATGCTGGGGGGGTGGTAATGCACAGTGATCATGCAGTCACAGTGACAGTGGCCATGGCAGTGGGCGATGATGATGCAGAAGGTCTCTGGGTAATGGTGGTCATGGGTGGACAGTGATAGAGACCATGGAGTGGTCACAGGGGTCATAGTACCAATGGTGGTCATGGGAAGCAAATACACGTGAGATATCTGAGCCTACTCAGGACCCTAGAGAAACATGGCATGGTGACAGGATGTGGTTAAAATGCCAGAATCTTCTTGGCTGGCACCTTAGCTTTCCCGTGCGTGGAGGAGGGCAGTGGGTCCTCCCTCACTGTGTGTGGCCCCACAGGTACGACATGAAGGTGCTGGGCTACAATCTCATGCAGGCCATGCGCTTTGCCGTGGAGGAAGTCAACCAGCTCAGCAGCCTGCTGCCCGGCGTGCGGCTGGGCTATGAGATAGTGGACGTGTGCTATCTCTCCAACAATATCCAGCCTGGGCTCTACTTCCTGGCACAGGATGACTACTTCCTGCCCATCCTCAAGGACTACAGCAAATATGTGCCCAACGTGGTGGCCATCATCGGCCCTGACAACTCCGAGTCCACCATAACTGTGGCCAACGTCCTCTCCCTTTTCCTCCTTCCCCAGGTGAGGTTGGGAGATGGGACAGGCAAGGGGTAGGGGCAGCTGTCCAGGGAGCCCTTTCCCATCAGCCATGGGGGAATGCATAGCAGCCCTGGTTTGGATAGGAGACGGCCTTAGGGTTGGGTCTTGAGCCTGAGTCATCTTGGCCACTGGGAAGCCTCCAGTGAACCTGAGCCTCAGTTTCCCCACTGTAAAGTGGATGGTAAGAGTTCCATCCCAGAACTGCCTGGAGGTTGAAGCAGTTGACCTGTAAGAGTTTCTAGCACACACTTGGGTAGTCAACACAGTTACTGTGCACTGGAATGAGAACTCAGCAGTGTGTAGTATTATCTTGCTGGGCACGAGGCCTGGCTCCCAGTAAGCCCTCAAGTAGTGTTTCTGTTCTGACCACTGCCATCCCGTCACCTGCAGTATGGGGGAAGGTGCCTAGTTTATCACAATATGGGAGTTCATTACATCGATACACAGTAGGCTGTAGCGCTTATAACACATAGTAGGCACTCAGCAAGTGTTGATATTTGTATGTGCAATGTAGAGTCCAGGAAGGAGCTAATTCTTTTATTCAAGTGACAGTGATTTTTCTGAGCACCTACTGTGTGCTAGAAACTGTTAGAATTCTGGGAAATAGCTGGGAACCAAACACGCACCAGTCTCTGCCCAGTGGAGTTTGTGGGAGAGGCAGACACTACACATACATAATAATGATGTAGCCAGGCGTGGTGGTGCACACCTTCAATCCCAGCACTTGGGAGGCAGAGGTAGGAGGATCACCGTGAGTTCAAGGCCAGCCTGAGACTACATAGTGAATTCCAGGTTAGCCTGGGCTAGAGCAAGAACCTACCTGGGGTGGGGAAGAATGATGTATCATGTTAGAGTTGAGAAGAGCCAGGCTCAAAAGCAAAGTTGAATAGGGTGAGAGTGAGGAGGACAAGATGCTGGGATAGATTGAAAAGGGTAGAAGAGAAGGGAATTTTCATCAGGGTGATCAGGTGGGTTATTGACCACTGGGCAATAAGGGAGGTGTGTGGCTTCTAGGATGAGAACATTCCAGATGAAGGGTTGTAGAGTGCAAAGCCAGGAGGAGCCTGATGGGTTAACAGAACTGGGTGAGCAAAGCCAGGATCCAGGGGAACTAGGAGGGCAGGACTCATGCCCGCATAAAGCCAGATATGCCAAGTGCTGTGCATGTATCCAGAGCTCGTTTGCAGGGACAGGAGGCCCCGGTGTGCCCATATTCTCTCTTTCTCCTCACTCCATCGAAGGTGGCTGGGGTGGCAGCTACTGGAGAGATATCCGAAAGGGAGATAGGAAAGGATTTGTTCAAGAGTACATGGCATGTGTGCCAGGAGGTCCAGAATGCCACCAAAGCTTTAGGCCTGAGTACCAGGAAGGATGAGTCCCCTAGCAACAGGGTGGGAAGGTGTGTGGGGGGGAACATGTTGGAAAGGTCAAGTTTGACATGTGAGGTGGGCCATTTGCAAATCTGCATCTGAGGCCAGGGCTGGACCCTGGGCTGCTGGCCTAGAATTGTTATTTGTGTAAGAGTTTGGGTGGATCAGCCATCAGGAAGGGGTAAATGGAAAGGAAATGAGATTAGGGACCAGAGCCCGGGGATCCTTCAAGGTTATGAGGTCACAGTGAAATGAAATAAGCAAGCAGCCAAGGAGACAGGGCAACCGGTGAGCAGGGAAGAAGGCCGAGTGTGGAGTCCTGGAGGACGAGGAGGACGTGTGGCTGAGTGACGAGGCTGGGGTGCTGGTGTGAAGAGAACCCACAGGAGGAGCTCAGTCAGGGTTGCCAGGCGACAGGCAGGAGGCTGGTATGCCATCCAGACGGGGCATGGTCCTCATTAGGCTCTCTTGTGTTACTACAGCGACCTCATGGATAATAGGTATGGCTCATGCCATCTCTCCACATGTCATCTGGGCAGTGATGGCAGATAGGGCCCCCCTTCCCCACCACCTGTCCACCCCACAGGGTCAGGTACTCAGTGGGTCGCTCCCCTCCACCAGATCACCTATAGCGCCATCTCTGACAAGCTGCAGGACAAGCTGCGCTTCCCGGCCGTGCTGCGCACGACGCCCAGTGCCAGCCACCACATCGAGGCCATGGTCCAGCTAATGACCCATTTCCGCTGGAACTGGATCGTGATGCTGGCGAGCAGTGATGACTACGGCAGGGAGAACAGCCAGATGCTGAGCCAGCGGCTGATCCGCAGCGGCGAAATCTGCATCGCCTTCCAGGAGGTTCTGCCCACGCCCGAGCCCAGCCACGCCATGACACCCTACCAGCAGGAGTGCCTGGAAAGCATCCTGTCCAAGCTGCAGTGGAGCTCGGCACGTATCGTCGTGGTCTTCTCCCCAGAGCTGGCACTACACAACTTCTTCCACCAAGTGCTACGCCAGAACTTCAGGGACGTCGTGTGGATCGCCTCTGAGTCCTGGGCCATCGACCCGGTCCTGCACAAATTCCCACAGTTGCGTCACTCTGGCACCTTCCTGGGTGTCACCATCCAGAGGGTGTCCATCCCTGGCTTCAGTGAGTTCCGCGTGCGCCGTGCAGAGGCTGGACCTCCCACGCCCAATGGGACCAGCCTGCGGGGCACCTGCAACCAGGACTGTGATGCCTGCTTGAACAACACTGAGGCCTTCAACAACGTCCTGGTGCTCTCGGGGGAGCGTGTGGTCTACAGCGTGTACTCAGCCGTCTACGCCGTGGCCCATGCTCTGCACAGCCTCCTTCACTGCAACCAGACCAGCTGTGCCAAGAAAGTGGTCTACCCCTGGCAGGTGAGGGGACACGATGCAGTCACCCCAAGACTCCAGTGGGGTGTGGGCAAAGGGGTGTGAGAGACATGGAGCACCCCCGCCTCCAGATGTTAGAGCTGGAAGTCCTTCCTGGTGCCCAAAGAAAATTCAACTTATTGACTTATTGCATGTGAATGTGTTTGTGCCGTGCACACATGTGTGCATGCGTGTTCATATGTGTGTGGGTGTACATGTGTGTGTGGAGACCAGAAGTTGACATCAGGTGTGTTTTAAAAATCTATTTATTTGTGTGTGTGTGTGTGTGTGTGTGTGTGTGAGAGAGAGAGAGAGAGAGAGAGAGAGAGAGAGAGAGAGAGTAAATATGGGCACACCAGGGCTTCCTGCCACTGCAGATGAACTCCAGGTGCATGTACCACTTGGTGGTGCATCTGGCTTTATGCAGGTGCTGAGAAATCGAACTCAGGCTGTCAGGCTTTGAAAACAAGCACCTACCTTTAAGCACTGAGCCATGTCTCCAGTCTGACATCAGGTGTCTTTGTCATCACCCCCACTTTATTTTGAGACATGGTGTCTCGTTGAACCCAGAGTTCACCAGTTTGACTAGACTAGCCCGCCCGCCCCAGGGATCCTTCTGTCTCTGCCTCTTCAGCCCTTGGATCACAGACATTTGCTGCCATGCATGGCTTTAACATGGGTGTCGGGGATTGGAACTCAGGCCCTCGTGTTTGTGTGCAAGCACTTTACCCACTGAGCCATCTCCCTGATCCCCAAAATTTATTTTAAAATTAATTACCATTCAAAAGAGTTTGTTCTGGAAAATTTTGGTGCGATGTGCTAGAAGGAAGTCTAGAAGGGAGGGTGGTACAAGCCCTGGTTCCTTTTGCAGCCTGTCAGGGCTAAGGGTCAGGGAGTAGGCTGTGCAGTTCTTTAAAACAAATTTGGATGCCAACTGGTGAACCCTTGAGTTTTATTCCAGGTCCTATGACATTATTAATTCACACAGTTGTCAATAGTGCTAATCTGTTTTCTGGATACTGCCAGTATGCATCATGTCTAACTCACCAGCATCATGGTTGATCTTTAACATTTGGGGAAACTGAGGCACGGGGAGCCAAAGTCACAGGACAAGCTAAGGACAGAGCTGGGACTGGAACTCAGACCAGAGGCTGCCTAGCTCAGACAACTCGTTTCCAGAAGAGACACTGAAAAAAAGAGCTGACCCTTAGGTGTGGGGAGACAGGAAGGATAGGGAGACAGGGCCCCATCTCAGCTGGCCTTTGGAGGTTAGGGGTCCCTGGTAGGATGACAGAGTGACTTCCGAAGAGGCATGGGAGGTGAGACCATACTATTCTTCAGGTGTTCTAAGTGGATAAACCCACTTAGGGCTCCAGAACTTAGAAGATAAGGTCTTGTTGCTTCCACAGAGGAACTGGGGTTCAGAGAAGACTCTGACCCAAGGCCTCACAGCGACATGCATCTGGCTGCAGAGCCAGAACACTCAGCTACTGCTGTGCACCCTGCCTGCTGTCGCCCTCACTCTACAGGCTTGGAAACTGGGACTGATGGGTAGCACTCTCCAAGGCCTAGCCTTAAGTCTGATGCAAGCTCCGCCTCCCTTCTTTCTGACCCCTCCAGTTACTCAAGAAAATCTGGGAGGTCAACTTCACCCTCCTGGGCAACCGGGTCTCCTTTGACCAGCATGGGGACTTCCCATTGCGGCTGGAAGTCATCCAGTGGCAGTGGGGCGAGAGCCAGAACCCCTTCCAGAGCATCGCCTCGTACGACCCCATCCAGCAGAGACTGGAATTCACCAACAACGTCACCTGGCACACCATCAACAACACGGTCAGCTTGGAGGGTGGGTTGGTTTTTTGGGGGGAGGTCTTTAGCAGGTTGGGTCTTGTTGGGGGGGTAGTCAGAAGTCTTGTCTTTTCCTATTGATTGAGAAGTGTGTTGTTCAAGGTGCTCTGGCCCCTGGGGATCTGAGGGGCTCAGGGGCCTCTGTTAACAGCCCTTGATGAACCTGCCTATCCCAGGCAACAGAACTAAGGACGTCAGCCTTAGGGGACTGACGTTATCATCCTCCCCATTTTCTGAGTCAGTTCATGGAAACGCAGGGAGGTTGTGACCTGCCCAAGTCCACACAGCTTGTGCAGGATGGAGGCTCTCTCTCCGCAAACAGCCTTCCTGGCAAAGCCCAGTTAATGCTTGTATTTTTTTATGGCAGCCATGCCAGCTGTCAAACTGAAGGTCTTTGTTTTACCCTCTTTCTAGTATAGACTCAGAATTCTGTGGGAACGAGGTGGGTTAGAAATGAACCTCCTTGGAGGGGCAGAGGAGATCCAGGGATCTAGAACCTTTATCTCTCTCCTGGACCAATTTATACCCGACCCCTGCCAGACACTCTCTCCCTGAGGCCCCTCAGCTGCTAGCTGCCGAGTCTCAAGTCTACGGATCAGTGAATGGAGTTGGAGTTTTCATTTGTTTCCTTGGGCCCAGGAATGACACACCACACAGGTTCACCGTCTCTGGTTCTGGACGTGGAGGTTGGGCTGGTTCCTGTGAGCCTGCTCTGACCTCAGGGCCTCTCTCCTGGCCAACGGCATCCTGGTGCCCTCTGGCCTTCCTGGACTTGTCAGTGCTCAACTCTGATCTCTACCTTCTTTTACCCAACAGTCTCTGTCTCTGTGCCCAAATGCCCCTTCTGCATAAGAATAAGTCCTAAACTTGGCATGGTGGCTCATGCCTTTCGTCCCAGCACTAGGGAGGCTGAGGTAGGAAGATTGCCGTGAGTTCCAGGTCAGCCTGGGCTACAGTGAGACCCTGCCTCAGAGAGAGAGAGAGAGAGAGAGAGAGAGAGAGAGAGAGAGAGAGAGAGAGAGAGAGCGCACCAGTCTTCTTAGATCAGCAGTGACTCTGTTTGAGGAAGGTCACCTACTGAGGGTTTCACTATTTGTAACTCATGGGTCTTAACTTAGGTATCTTCCAGAAAGCAGAGCCTGAGTCTAGGGTCTTATGTGAGATTATTCCAGACATGCCCTTGGAACAACAGGAGTGGGATATGGGACCACATGTCACAGGGAAGAGGGAAGCCAGTCCAGGGGAATGTCCTCAGCTAGACACTGCTGAGAACCCCTGGAATTCCGTCTCCTCAGGACCTGCCTAGAGTTACCTCCCAAGGCAAGAAGCCGAGCTCTAACCTGCTGGATCCTGACACCCAGAAGGCACACAGGGTGCTAAGAGTCCTGGGTTTCCAGGTCTCCTGTGGCTGAGTGGCTAGAAGCTTCCTGCAGGCATCTCACACTGCAGCCTCAGGGCAGAGTAAGACACAGCCTGGTAGCTGAGGTGAGGTGAGGACTGGTGACAGGGACAGGTGACAGGTACATGAAATTGATGGCAAAGCAATGGACAAAAATAAATGACGGGCTGAGAAAACAGGACAGATGGGGCCACTGGGGTGTCCCCATCTCATTGCAGTCAGCTTGGTTTGGGACTGGCTTAGCAGGGTGTCAGCCCATGTATCCAGCTGAACACTTCGTGACCATTCCCGAATGCTTTTCTCTTCCAGTGATGGACTCTGGGTACCTCCTCCACAAGGCTGTAGGTGTGATAAGGCAGTGAGGCTCAGGTGTCAGGGTCTTGACCTTTGACTCAGGGAGGACATGTGCTGTGCCCACGTGAGCTTCTCGGGGCCACCAGTACATTGGAGATGTGCCGTCATGAGGCTGTGAATGTGATGGCTACTTGCTAGCCTGGTCCGGGGCTCCATTCCCACTGTGGCTCAGCGGGCCACCAGGTGTGGATTTTGGGGTAGGGAGCCACACTTTGCTACAGAAGGCACGGCACTGTTGTAACTCTCCTGCAGGAACTTGTTGGTGCCTGTCCATGGCAGACAACTTCTGTCATCAGATCTGCTTGGTCACATGGCCTGAGTGCCAGGATGGCTTGCATAGAATCCAGGGCCTTCTTTAGGGTCTTTCTCTGGGCATGTCACTCTTTGCTTTGCGAAGCCTTTGGGATCTCCTGACCAGATGGCTTAGAACAATGATCAAGTTCATTTCCAACAATTTATGCTGTCCTCAAGTCTAAACAGGTTCACAAGTGCCATAGGTTAATATCAGGAGACATAAGTGTATGACTTGTACTGGTCTCAAGAAATGAGGTAAGAGCGAGTGAGGAGGATAGCCCACAATGACCTCTGGTCCACACACACACACACACACACACACACACACACACACACACACAAACACACACATGAAAGTGTAAAGCTTGTCTCTTCCCTAAACTAGAAGCCCAGGCCACTGGTCCCCCCACCAAACATCACCAGTATGGCAGCCCTTGCAGCTCAGCAGGTTTGGCTTCCTGCCTTGTGTGGTTCGTAGATCTTACTGGGACATTGAAAGTTTCCTGATCACAAGATCCAGTTAGCATGATTCCATTTGTACCATGGGCCAGTCTGATGGTCTGCAGAATGTCACATGGATCAAAATCCATGGGACCTATGTTGTGATAGAGAGTAAGATTAACTCTGATGAACTGGTGGTTTCCTTTCCTTTCCTTTCCTTTCCTTTCCTTTCCTTTCCTTTCCTTTCCTTTCCTTTCCTTTCCTTTCCTTTCCTTTCCTTTCCTTTCCTTTCCTTTCCTCTCCTCTCCTCTCCTCTCCTCTCCTCTCCTCTCCTCTCCTCTCCTCTCCTCTCCTCTCCTCTCCTTTCCTTTCCTTTCCTTTCCTTTCCTTTCTTTTCGATAATGGGAGATCAAATCCAGGGCCTTGCAATACTAGGGAAGAGCTCTACCACTGAGCTACATCCTACCCTGTCCTCCTCCTTTTCTGGTTTTCTTTCCCCTCCCACTGAGGCAGGGTCTCACTCTAGCCCAGGCTGACCTGGAGCTCACTCTGCAGTTACACTCATGGTGATCCTCCTGTCTCAGCCTCCCAAGTGCTGGAATTAAAGGCATGAGCCACCATGCCTGGCTTACTTTCTTTTCTTTTGAAGCAGTGTCTTATGTAGCCCAGGCTGTTCTCAAACTGTCTGTGTAGCTGGGGATGACCCTGAACCCCTGAACCTCATACCCCCACCTCCCAAGTGCTGGGGTTACAGGCTTGTGCCATCATGCCCTGTTTCTGCAGTGCCAAGGCTTAAACGTGGGGCTCTGTGCATGCTTGCCAAGCACTGTGCTAACTGAGCTACATCCCCAGCCTCCTTTTTGGTTTTCTGTGACAAGATCTTACTATGGAGTCCAGGCTGGCCTCAAACTCACAAGCCCCCTGAGTTGTGGGATTACAGACATGTGTCACCACTCCTGGCTTTTCTTTTTAAGTATAGATATTTATAACTATAAATCTCCCTGCAGGCACTGTTTCTACTGCCTCCAAAACATTTTGGTATGTTTAAAATTTTTATTTTAAATTATGCATTTAATATACAACCTATCACCTACAGTACTTACCTTCTCATTACTGGGACAAACCACCCAACCCAAAGCAGCATATGGAAGGGAAGGGTATATTTCTGGTTTCCAGTTTCCAGGGGAAAGTTTTGCCATAGTGGAGAAAGCATGGCAGAGCAGACAGTAGGGTATCACATCTTGTCACATCAGAGGGAAGGAAGTACTCTGAGTGAGCTCCTAGACTGGCAAGAGGGGCTGGACTACAAAATCCCAAGGTCCACTCCAGTGACACCCCTCGTCTAGCAAGGCTCCGCCTCCCAAAGGCTCCAGCAGCTGGGGACTGAGTATGAGACTTAACACAGACACATGAGGCTATGGGGACACTTCACATTCAGACCACCATACCACCTTAGCTGTTCTTAAGCTTACAATTCAATAATATTCAATATAATTCACGTATCACAAACTTTTTCATCTTGCAAAACTAAAGCTTTACCCATTGAGCAACCCTGCATCCCCCTCCTCTGCTCTCTGGCGTACATTGTTCTGTTTGGTTCCCTTGAGTTTTACTATTGTGAGACACACTGTGCAAACAGAATCATAGTATGTGCCTGTTGGGGGAAATATGTTGCGTATTTATTTTCAATCATCTCAAAGTATTTTCAATTTCCCTTGCAAGTATTTCTGGTGTCCATCCTTATTTGGGAGTGAGTTGTTTAATTTCCACACTCCTTCTGTTACTGATCTCTAAAGTTTTTACATTGTGTTTGAAGAGCATATTTGGCTGGATTTCAATCATTTTAATTTTATTAAAACTTATTTTAAGGAGAGGTGACTCAGTGGGTAAGAGCACACGCGTGAAGGCCTAAGAGGGCTTAAGTGTAGTCCCCAGCTCCCTCGTAAAAAGTGTGGTGTGGCTACACATGCCTGTGCCCCCAGAACCGAGGAGGACGGAGACAGGAGAATCTGTGGGGCTCACTGCTCAGCCAGTCGGCTCTGCCATGCTTTCTCCTCCATGATGAAGCTTCCCCTGGAGACTGTCAACCAGAAATTTATCCTTCCTTTCCATATGCTGCTTTGGGTTGGGTATTTTGTCCCAGTAATGAGAAGGTAAGTACTGTAGGTAATAGGTTATATGGTAAATGCTTTAGCATAATTTAAAATAAAAAAATTTAAAACATACCAAAATGTTTCGGGGACAGTCAAAAACAAAACAAAACAAAAAAATAAAGCGGGCCGGCAAAACAATGTAGAGTGCTTGGTGAGCATTCACAGAGCCCCGAGTTTGAGCCTTGGCACTGCAGAAACCGGGCATGGTGGCACAGGTTTATAATCCCAGCACTTGGGAGGTGGGGGTAAGAGGATCAGGAGTTCAGGGTTATCCTCAACTACACAGTTTGAGAACAGTCTGGGCTATATAAGACCCTTCCTCAAAAGGAAAGGAAGGGAAGGGATGGGAGGAGAGCAGAGGGAAGGGAGGGGAGGGGAAAAAAAGTAATCCAGGCATAGTGGCTCATGCCTTTGATCCCAGTACTTGGGAGGTTGAGACAGGAGGATCGCCATGAATTCAAAGCCAGCCTGGGCAACAGAGTGAGTTCCAGGTCAGCCTGGGCTAGTGTGAGACCCTGCCTCAGAAAGAAGAAAAAGAAAGGCAAAAAGAAAATCATAAATGAAGCTGGGTGTGGTCATGCACACCTTCAATCTCAGCACTCCTCTGGAGGCAGAGGCAGGAGGATCACCATGAGTTCAAGGCCACCTGAGACTACATAGTGAATTCCAGGTCAGCCTGGACTAGAGCGAGACCTTACCTAGATAAACAAAACAACACAAGAAAAAAAAAAGAAGAAGAAAACCAAAAATGGCTGTTCCAGAATCTATGGGGGATTCCAGCTCAAACAGACATGTGGGTGAGTGAGAGAGGAAGGCCCTGACAGTCTCCTCTGGGCTCCACACCCATGTGCATGCACACCCATGAGCACACACTACAATGCACACACCTCACCACACATTGAAAACACATCGGATTCAAACCAACACACATACTCTACACCCACGTCAGTCTATACAACTAAACTTGTTTCACGGCCTATTCCAGTGTCTATCCTGGCCCACATGCACCCGACAAGATGTACACCCCATGACTGCTGGCTGACCAGTGTCCTTAGGTGCTTGCCAGCTTTGGTTGTGTGCCCCGTACTTCAAGTCTGTTTTGTTGTGTGTTGTATCGTTCAAGTCTTCAACTTTACAATTGATTTTTTTGTTTTTTCCAGGTAGGGTATCGCTCTAGTCCTGGCTGACCTGGAATTCACTATGTAGTCTCAGAATGGCCTTGAACTCACAGCCATCTTCCTACCTCTGCCTCTGGAGTGCTGGGACTAAAGGCGTGTGCCACCCTATCTGGTGTGGGCTTCTCTTGACCAGGTTCCAGAGGCTGAAATATGAAGGTAGAGACCCCAGATGAGAGAGGGCAGAAAAGAAGTGCCCTGGTCTGGGCCCAGGCTGTTTTTACACACACGTGTCTGGGTGACACTACTCCTTGGCTGTCAGAAAGACGCATGTATGAATTGCATGAGCTGCTCGTCTCCTCCAGAGCCATGGCTGCCTCCCACAGCCTCTACGTTTCCAGCTCACGTAGGCCTCTCGAGTGGGGTGCTCAAACCCACCCCTCTTCTCCCACTCTCTGCTACCAAGTTTTAATGAAAGGGTAGAAGTCACCCACCCAAAGATTGTCTCGGGCAGAGCCAGCACCTGGGCAGAGAGTACAAACCTGCATGAGCCTGGCAGGTGGAGGGTCCCTCTTCCCCCTTAGCTGTGGCCTGAGAAAGGGATCCAGGGAAGAACCCAGTCTGCTCCCCACGTGCACGCCTGGCACCAGGCACAGGTGTCTGATCTCCTCCACCCTCCTCTTCTGCACTCCAACCTCATGGTTCTCACTGACTCTTCTGCACATAATTCATTGACTGATTGATTGGGTGAGTCGTTCATTCCACACACAATGATCAGAGGCTCTTCTTCGATAAAGATAACAGGTGTCACTTCTGTATGCTCTTGGTCACCTGGAGCCCCTGCTCCCCAGGAACCTTGGCTGCAAGTGACAGGAACTCATGGTAGCTAAAAGTAAAAAGTTGTTGCTCATATAACTGACAACTCTGGAGGCAGGCAATGAAGTTTCAGGCAAGGATGGATCCAGGGTCTCTCTCTCTCTCTCTCTCTCTCTCTCTCTCTCTCTCTCTCTCTCTCTCTCTCTCTCTCTCATTCTCCCTTGGAACATTATCATCTTTGTGACAAGATGGCTGCCAGCAGTCCAGGGTTGTACCCTGTTCCCTGAGCAGTCTCAGAGAGTCTGTCTCAACCCTTGGGTCCTTTTACCAGAGGATGGTGGGTTCAGCCACCAGCAGGGAGACCAAGAGGGTCTCCACAAAGATCCATTTCTCACAGAAATCCCAACAGAGGCCAGGCCACCTTCTCTTGAGCATCCTCCTGGGTGAGGAGAGGAGGGAAAGCCAGAGATAGGAAAAGAGGGCTCAGGGCCTCTTCCCTTCCTGCTCCAGATCCCTGTGTCCACGTGTTCCAAGAAGTGTCTGCACGGGCAATGGAAGAAGCCCGTGGGCCTCCACCCCTGCTGCTTTGAATGCTGGGACTGCCTCCCAGGCACCTTCCTCAACCGCTCTGCAGGTACAGCTCTCCCCACCCGCCCGCCTGCCTGCCCTGCCTCAGCCATACTTCTGCCTGGGGTTCTGCTCATTGCCTAGCAGCCCTGGGGTCTCCAGGGTTGTGTTCCCCTTAGGCAAGGTCTAGAGGGCCTCCCCCAGGGGTGCGTGTGTCCACAGTTCAGGGACAAGTTCTGATGCTTCCTGTGCCTGCCCACACCTGGAGCAGAGTAAAATCCCCCCAAAAGGCTGGTTGAGGGAGGGAGGGAGGGAGGGAGAAGGGATGCCAGGAACCCAAGGCAGGACTGTTCCTGATCCCCATGACCACACACAGAGTGGGGCACTGGGTGTCCCCTGCATGATACATGAATGAAGGGGTGAATGAATGAACCACTCTTGCTACAGAAGGAAGGTTCTAGTAGACAGGGATAGCCTTTCTCTCTAGCTTCCCGAATGCCCCACCTTGTGTGTGTGTGGAGGATAGATACTGGTTGGTATCATGTGTCTTCCTCAGTTTCTCTCCACTTTACCTATTAAAACAGTCTCTAACTGATCCTGAAACTCACCAATTAGGCTAGCCAACCAGTCCCAAGGATCCTCTCTGTCTCTCTGTCTCTCTGTCTCTCTCTCTCTCTCTCCCCTGAGGGCTGGGATTCTTGGTGGGCTGCCATATCTGCCAGCACTAACCCAGGTGTCAGGGATACAAACTCCAGTGCGCATGCTTACGTGACTAGTGCTTTATCCGTGGAGCCATCTCCCAAGCCTGAGTGACTTTTTACCTTCCCCGACCACCTTCCCTCCCTTCCTCCCCTCCTTCCTTTCATGCTGGAGTTTGAACACAAACTTCATGCGCGTTAGACAGGAGCTCTACCACCAAGCTATGTCTACAATTGTCCCTTTGGTTTAATTTTTCATTTTGAGACAGGGTCTCACTAAGCTGTCCAGGCTGGCCTTGAACTTGTGATCCTCTTGCCTCAGATTCCTGAGCAGCTGGGATTATAGGCCTGCACCACCATTGCATGGATTGTTGATGGGAAGCCCTACCATGTCTCCTAACAGCACACAGACTCCAGGAAAATGGGACAGTGTCATCTTTGGTATTCATAGTAGTGTTTATCACTGTTATGGTTGACGTGGGTGACGCCATTTCTAGACAAAAACGCTTGCTGTGTGTCCAACAGAACACAGGGCATCAAGGAAGTGCTGGCCAAATTCGCTGAAGGTTTCCCCTGGCCTTTCTGTCACAGTTACAAGGTTTTGTCCATTTCTGGGCCTCTTGTATTGGGGTGTCTGTCATTGTGAATAGAGCTTAAAACTTGAATGAATTTCTCCAAGATGAGGTTAAAAATCTTTCCAGCCAGAGACTGAGGTCTTGGAAGGGAGGAGCTGGTTGGTAGGTTCTGAGCAGGGAGGTCTGGGTGCAGACCCTGGCCTGGGAGCTGGCTGGCCTTGTGACTTTGGGAAACTTAATTCAATTGGCTGGATCTCTCTTTCGTCATCTGTGAGATGGGGGTGCAGGGAGGCTTTGGTGAGGCACTTACCATGAGCACAGGAGTTCTTTTGGCTTTAGGTCAGGTGTGACAGATGGGATCCCACTGATGGAAGTTGCTGTGGGCTTTTGCAGATGAATTTAACTGTCAGCCCTGCCCGAGTTCCACATGGTCCCACAGGAATGCAATCTCCTGCTTCAAGCGACGGCTGTCCTTCTTGGAGTGGAACGAGGCTTCCACCATTGTGGTGGCCATGTTGGCCGCCCTGGGCTTCTTCAGCACGCTGGCCATCCTGGTCATATTCTGGAAACATTTCCAGACGCCCATGGTGCGCTCGGCTGGGGGTCCCATGTGCTTCCTGATGCTCACGCCCCTGCTGCTGGCGTTTGGGATGGTGCCCGTGTACGTGGGGCCGCCCACGGTGTTCACGTGTCTGTGCCGACAAGCCTTCTTCACCCTCTGTTACTCCATCTGCCTCTCCTGCATCACCGTGCGCTCCTTCCAGATTGTGTGCGTCTTCAAGATGGCCAGCCGCCTCCCGCGCGCCTATGGCTTCTGGATGCGCTACCACGGTCCCTATGTCTTTGTGGCCTTCATCACGGCCATCAAGGTGGCCCTTGTGGCCGGCAACATGCTGGCCACCACCATCAACCCCATAGGCCGGACCGATCCCGATGACCCGAACATCCTGATCCTCTCCTGTCACCCCAACTACCGTAACGGGCTGCTGTTTAACACCAGCATGGACTTGGTCCTGTCTGTGGTGGGCTTCAGC
The DNA here is from genome assembly GCA_004024765.1 of Zapus hudsonius. NCBI lineage: Eukaryota > Metazoa > Chordata > Mammalia > Rodentia > Dipodidae > Zapus > Zapus hudsonius. Next base: position 18,873 of record PVHP010023286.1, read on the forward strand.
TTCGCCTACATGGGCAGAGAGCTGCCCACCAACTACAATGAAGCCAAGTTCATCACCCTCAGTATGACCTTCTCCTTCACCTCCTCCATCTCCCTCTGCACCTTCATGTCGGTCCACGATGGGGTGTTAGTCACCATTATGGATCTCCTGGTCACCGTGCTCAACTTCCTGGCCATCAGCCTGGGGTACTTCGGCCCCAAGTGTTACATGATCCTCTTTTATCCAGAGCGCAACACACAGGCCTACTTCAACAGCATGATTCAGGGGTACACCATGAGGAAGAGCTAGCACCGCCCACTGGCTTTAGGGGTGGGGCTAAGGGTTGGCTGGAGGGAGTCCAGGCCTTGCTGACTGTCCCCACCACACTCTGGTCTCTCGGTTGTCGTTCTGCTGACCTCTCTGCAGCCTGGCTGATCTTACCCACTTAGTGATGGCTGTCTAAAAATAGCCACACTGTGTTCTTTTCTCTTGAGCTGTTTTGCTTGCCTGGCACTGTCATCTCTTTCTGGAAGAAACCATCCAAGGTGACCTATTGGTGTCTGAGAATGGTAGGATTTAGCAGCCTACCACCGCCATCTGGTGGTCACATGGGCACCTGCAGGTTCAGGCTTATGCCCATAGAGCCTGCTTAGTCCAAGTGAGGGTGCTTTGGGCTGGAGTGGGTTGTGAGCGCCAACAGTGCTGCCAGCGTGTTCCTTGGCTGTCTCACACTTCCGCATCTCATTCCTGACTTCCGGAAGAGCTCATCTTGGAGGGGTCTGTGTCCTCTGGCTGGGCAAATAAACGTCACCTGGGTGAAATCAGTGGCTGTCCTTCTTGCATTCAGAAGCCCCCTGGGAAGGACCAGTAGCTTCAGAGAGACCTGGGTTTCAACCCAGCATTGCCCCTCCAAGATGGTGACCTTGGGGAAATCTGGCCCTGAGTCTACATGTGCCTGTCTCTGAGATGGGGACAGTAGTTGCTTTACAAGTGTTGACTCTCCATGAAAGTATGCAAAACATGCACACAGTTGGAACTCAATAATAACTCACCTGTCGCATATCCAGCTGTCTCTCAAGCTATCAGGGTCAATATAGCATTGTCCCTTAGTTTTCAAAAGTTCAGATTTCAGGGACCCTTTATCCCAGAGCCTGCAGGGGCCACCTTCTTCAAACTGTTCCCCAGTCCTGCCCAACCCAGCAAACACCGGGTGTGGCCTTGAGGACACAGATCTCGGATGCCCCAGAGCCAGTGTATCCTGGCATGGTCATGTTCGGATGGATACCATGCTGCTGGGCATGGCTCTGCCCAATGCACCCCCCAGCCCTACCCAAAGTGGGCTCCTATCAGGAATACCCTGGCCTCCTGGGGTCTGGGGCTCAGACCTGGCCCCTTGAAGCTCACCAGATAGGTACAGTTTCAGTCTGAGGTTCCAAACTGCTCTCCAGAGAGGTTGAGAGAACAAGTGGGGGGCACCCAGCTTGCATCAGGTGCTCATGCTCGGGAGGAGGGGCTGGCTCCCTCGGTGTTAACCACTGGAGGACCTGGGGCCTTTGCAGACCTCCTGTGGGAGTGAGTCACCATTTTCCAGCCGTGACACTGGCCCGAGCATCTTCCATCAGCCTAACACCACAGGGAGCAGGACTGCCTCCTCATGGGCCTCAGTTTACCTGGTTCATACTTCAAGGTGGTGGGTGGCTGGGTCTTGGTTTGAATGCCCTGACATTTGAAGGAACAGCTACCTTTTTTTTTTTGAGGTAGGGTCTCCCTCTAGCCCAGGCTGACCTGGAATTCACTATGTAGTCTCAGGCTGGCTTTGAACTCATGGTAATCCTCCTGCCTCTGTCTACCGAGGAGTGCTGGGATTAAAGGCGTGCACCACCATGCCTGGCTAGGAAGAGACTTTTTACTGTTATTGTTCCTCAAAAAGGCAGGGATGGGGTATGTTTCTCTCCCTGGAGTATCTCTGGAGCCTGGCCTATAGCACATGCTCCATGGATGGCTAGATCTCCATCATCCCCCTTCCCCCAATTCCCTCGAGTCACGCCTCAGTTCAGTGCATTGAATCAGTTGTGGGTGCTGGGTACTGAGAGGTTCCCCAGTATCCATGGGGATGGGACCTCCCACTGTACCTGAAAATGTTCAGATCCTTTAGTAAAATGATCTTGCATTTGCCTAGAACCATGCACACCCTCCCATAAACTTGGAATTTTCTCTAGATGACTTGTAATACCCAACACAAGGCAAATGCTATGGAAATATGTTGCTCTTGTCCATTATTTAGGGAAAATGACAAGAAAAAAGTCCATGAATGTTCAGTATAGCTACAATTTTTTTAAGGGATGAGGCTCAGTGGAGTTTGGATCCCCAGAAACCACATAAAAAGCCAGATGCTATAGTGAACATCTGAAATTCAGGATGCCCATGGACGGTTAGGAGGTGGAGACAGGGAATTGTCTGGAATCTTATAGGCCAGTTAGCCTGGCATATGCAGCTGTGAACAAGAGATCCGGCCTCAAACAAAGGTGGAAGGTCAATATCAGCACCCACGGTAGCCTGCGTGAGCACACCTGCACATCAAAAATAAATAAATGAACCAAAATGCATTTTGGTTTGTGGTAGGCTGAATCTGTGGATGTGGACATCATGGCCATGATGGGTCCAGCAGCTAGCAATGCTGGCCCTCACCACCCTCTGCAGATGTCCCGCCAAGCTCCGCCAGCGGATCCTCTAGCAATGGCAGGAAAGGGGACTCACAGAGGTTACAGAAAGCACCCAGTGCCAGAATCACCATCCTCTCTGAAGTAAATCCAGACAGCCCTGATTGGAAAGAGACAAGCGAGGGCACCACAATGCATGCTGGGAAGACTTCATCTTCCCTGCGCCTACTGCACTATGGGAGGGGAGGAGGAGCTCAGATTTTCAGGAGATGGCTGGTGGATATAGACAGTGACCAGGGACACCTTCGGGGGAAGGTGGCACTTGGAAAGAGCCTAAAGGTCAGAAAAGTGTGGGGAGGTGGGGGTGAGACGGTGTGGCAGGACAGGAGGGTGTTTGACAGTGTCAGCATGTGAGAGGGGTGACTGCGGCTGGAGGTGGGGGCCTGGCATGGCATCTCAGCCTCATCCTCTCTGGGCGGTCATTGTAGCACCCTGGGCACATGTATGTGGCACACCCTTCTGCTTTGTTTTCTGAGATGCCATTCAGTCCCCCTGGCTCTGTCCTGATTGCTCCTCCCACAGTCCTTGGCTTGGACAGAACGGAGCTATGGAGAAAGAATATTAATATATAAAATGATAAGAGGTACCTAGTAGATTAACTCCCACAACTGGAGGCTAGCTAGCTACCCTCACTGAGGCAGCCTGCAGGGTAGGGTGCAGGCGAAGTGCTTAGTGCAAGAAGACATGCCCTCCAAACAAAAGGAAGGCCTGGTGCAGCCCCAGGCCCAGGGTGATGGTGCAAGGCCATGTTCCAAGGCTGAAGGAGCTGGAGTCTGACACCCAGTAGGTCTGAGTGTGTGCAGGCTCCCCTTCCACCTTCCATTCCAGCAGGCCTAAGCCTCACTTCAGGGTAGGTCTTCCCCTGCCCCCCTCAGAATGAGGGCCACACGTCAATCATCTTAGGAAAGCCCTCACAGACACATTCCAGAAGTGTGCTTTACCAACTCTCTAGGCTTCTTTCAATGTCACCAAGTTGATGGCGCAGTCACCATCACAGACCCTAAGGATGGACTGTGGGATCTTTCTGGAAGGCCCCTTCTCTGCCCCCTCCACTTCCCAGGGGAGCCCAGAGCTTGAGGACTTCTGGGAACAACTTTGCATGGCTCAGTCCTGCACACGGTCATGTCCGTCCACCCCCCTCGCCTTGGGACCAGATTGTCAGACCTCAAGGAGCTTTAATCTCTTAATTCTCTTCACATGCTTCTGGTCCCTCGATTTAATTTTTGGGGGAGGAGAGCTAATGGCTTCATTTCTGGGTTCTGTTAGAGGACCACCATAGTGGAGAGAACCTAGGACTCTAGGACCTTAAGGTCGTCACTGGAGCACCTCCTCTCTCAGTGTCAGGATGGTCAAACCTTAACCCTTCCTTGTTTCTCTCCAGTGATGGAGGCTCACTGGGGACAATGTTAGTTCTGAATGATTCTAGGTTGAAGGAGAGCCCCACTTCCTGGGCTTTCGTCATCTGGTTTTTTCTTTTTGTTTTTTTCAGGTAGAGTCTGACCTTGAATTCACTACGTAGTCTCAGGCTGGTGATCATTTTACCTCTGCCTCCGGAGGGCTGGGATTAAAGGCGTGGACCACCACTGGCTTCCTTATCTGTTTCTAGACACTAGCTGTGTCCTATGGGACCACATCTTCACCTAATTCTTTCTCTGGTGGCCCTTCCCTGTAGCAACTAAAGGAATCATTCAGGGATCACCCTGCCATGTTCCCCAGAAAGCCTTCCCTACCCCAACCCTACCCGGCAGCCCCTGTTCTCAGAACCAGAGCTGTGTGGGTCTCTCTCCTTTAATAGGAATCTGTCCCCTATCTCTAGTAATTGGCTCAAGAATGAGTTACATGATCTAGGCTGGTCCAATTGGAGGGACTCTGAGGACTTATGTTGGGACAAAGATTGTATGTAACTAGCATGGTCTCGTTCCCCTCCACCTGTGCGGCCTTTTGTGGCCTCCCCTCAGTGCGGGCACACCCAGCTCCCACTGTTCTCCAATCCAGCACACTTCTGCTTCAGGCTTTTGCACGACTGCTCCCTCCTCTCGGAATGCTCTTCCCTCATAGTCACAGGCTTGTTCCCTCATGGACTCCCTCTCCTGCTTAACTGCTTTCTTTTTTTTTTGTTGTTGTTGTTGTTTTTTCGAGGTAGGGTCTCGCTCTAGTCCAGGCTGACCTGGAATTCACTATGTAGTCTCAGGGTGGCCTCAAACTCACGGCGATCCTCCTACCTCTGCCTCCCGAGTGCTGGGATTAAAGGCATGTGCCTCCACGCCCTGCTCACTGCTTTCCTTTGTATCCATCTCGGTCAGTATCTTCCTTCCTGGCTCTGTTCAACTCCACAGGAGCCCAGCAGCTTCTCTGACTGTCTTGTTCCCCCGAGGTGTCTCAGGCACCTAGGAAAGCACTTGGCACAGAGGAGATGCTCACAGTGGGAGGAGGCGGGTGACCCAGGGCTGGACTGGGCCATGGGGTCAGGTCCAGCAGACCCCACAGCTCTAGAAGTCTGGAAGGCGATGGTCAGGGGCAGTGGGGGAGATGTGAGTTCAGGAGCAGGAGAGGATGCTGGAGTCAGGCATTCATTCATTCATTCATTCATTCACTTGCTCACTCACTCAGCAATGCTTTTGGAGCACCATCTGGATAGCACTGAGGACATAGTACCACACAAAAGGTAGCTCCTGCTCTCAGCAGGCTGAATTCTTGTGGAGAGCTCAGGCTATCCGGGCACCAGTCACTAGTGTGGGGATCCCTTCCCCTCAGCAGTGGGAAGGCTCCAGAGAGCAACAGCCGACATCCAGCAGAGATCTGAAGAATGAGAACAAGCCATACGGAAACCTACTTCTTTGGATAATGGCACACCCAGAAGCCATAGATTGTTACCAGAAAAATTTCAAGGCCAGAGATGGGATACCCCTCAGCGAGTTGTTGGCCAGGGAGGTTCCTGAGGCCCCCAAAACATTACAGGCCATTGCCAAAGCTCTTGGTTGCCCACCAGAATGAGATGGTAAGACCCTATTGCTGAGGACCACATATGCTTGGGCTGCAGGTCACTGAGAAATCAAGCTGGAGCTGAGCTGGAAACCTCCCTGTTAACCAGCTGACAGAAAGCTGGAATAAGCTATGGCTGCATGAGTCCCTGTGGGAGAGAGAAGTCATCAACGATGGTGAACAGCAGTGGACCTTGTAAATCTTAAGACTGGCCAGCCAGACCAAATGTGCCAACTGTGGCAATAATGGCACGTCTATTGTGGGGGAAACCAATTGCTCTCTAATTGGACTGGAGGTCTGCTCCACGGAAAAGAATACATGCTTGGTACTGAAGACCTAGTCAAAAGCCTATGGTCATGTAGGTCATGAGACCTAGGGGAGAAATGCCTTCTGTTGTCTGCTTAATGCATATATTATGCCCACCAAAATGCCTTATGAACACTGTTTTTTAAATGATCATACCCACACAATAATGCTACTTTCTTGTCTAGAGAAGCTTCTCTTTTTCAGATGATGGTGACCACTTGGGTAACTCAAAAGACACCATAGTGCTGAGAAGAAGTGACAGTGGAGTGTTCAGCACTGGAACATCTCTATCACACCTCCAGGGGCTCAGGGTCTATTGCGGAAGAGGTGGTGGAAAGATTGTAAGAGCCAGAGGAAGGGTAGTGTTTACAATGCAAACTTCCAGACACAGAATGGCCTTGATATTCATGACTTTGCAGTGCCCGACACTACCTTCATAGGAAATTCCAAATGGGAGGAAAAGATAATGATATCAACACAGAGACTAATTGAGGGGGATGGGGTAGAAGGGAATTATCACGGTTTATTGTCAACCATTATGCAAGCTGTCAATAAAAAGTTAACAAATAAATTTAGAGAGAGATAGAGATAGAGAGATAGACAGAGAGAGAGAGAGAGAGAGAGAGAGAGAGAGAGAGAGAGAGAGAGAACAGTAGCTGGCCAAGTGCTGGAGACATTCCAAGCAAGGGGTGCTGGGGTGCCAGGCAGAAGCAAAGGCCCTGTGGCAGGGAGATCTGGTATCTGGAAAAGCAGCAGGTTAGGAAGCTGAGCCCGAGAGTGAGCAGGTGAGGGAAGAGAAGGTAGGAGAGGAGAAAGACAGAAGCAGGGAGGGAGACAGGAGAGAAAGCAGGTGTATAGGCGACAGGAAAGGAGATAAAGAGGCAGATGGCTGTCACCTGTCTGACCCTGAGCTGTCCTTCTCAGGACAGAGGGGAGATGATGGTCACCTACCCCTCAGGACAGTTGGGAAGCACTCAGCAGGTTAACTGTCCAGTGAATCTCCTACAAGTGTGAGGATTTGGACTGAACTCTGAGGGGTGTTGGAAGAGAGGAGTCAGGAGTGTGGGGGCCGGGAGACCCCTGGAGAGTTGGCCACTTGGACCGAGGTGGCAATGATGGTGGGCAGTGTTGGCTAACGGAGGCAATGGGGTTGGGGCTATGCAGTGTTCTGTAGAAATAAAAGATCGAGGGAGTAGGAGGGAAGGGTGAAGGAGCCTGGGTTCTGTTGGTGGCTGCCTGGGAAAGCTGTTAGGTGGGTCTGGGCCATCTTTTTTTTTTTTCTTTTTGTTTTTTGAGGTAGGGTCTCGCTCTAGCCCAGGCTGACCTGGAATTCACTCTGTAGTCTCAGGCTGGCCTCGAACTCACGGCAATCCTCCTACCTCTGCCTCCCGAGTGCTGGGATTAAAGGCGTGCGCCACCACGCCCTGCTGGGCCATCTTAAAGCCATTCATCCCATCCTCCTGCCTTCAGGCGCGCTTGAGACCCAGCCTGACATGCAGAAGCGAAGCTCTCACTACTGACTTCCTCTGGGGCAGCGCACAAATGCCACACATAGGAGTTTGGTTGCTGCTGGGATGCTGAGAGCTCTGAGGCCTCTCCCATCCAGGCCCATGCCATCTCCAGAGTCACCCAGGCCATGAGTCAGAGAGGCGGTCTCAAGCCTTCCACCTGATGGAGACGCCTACCTGGGTGTCCAGGATGACCGAGGGAGCGCAGCTCTGCGTCCCGTGCAGGAAGCGGCCGGCACCTTCCATCTGAGGATGATGTATTGGAGCCATCTGCTTCCAGTTAGCAGGCTCCCGGATGCCTAATTGACAGATCAAACATTTGATGTTCCATGTTAGATAAGTCCTTAGCACAACCCCGTGGAGTCTGACACTTTCTGGATGGGGCCCAAGTGCTGTGTCCAACCTCCACGGGGTGCCGGGTGCAAATGAGAACCAGAACGGCCAGAACTGGAAGGATGTATGTTAACAAGTGTCAGGAAGCTTTGAAGCCTCTGAAATTTAAGCTCCAACGTTAAGGAGGAAGCAGGAGTTCTCCGAGGGGGTTTCCTGACCTCAGCAGTGGCTGGGGACATCCAGGAGCGTGTGGGTCACGCTTCTGCCAAATAATGTGTGGAGTGAGCTTCACGGGTTCCGTGTGGGGATCCTTGTCCTCTGTGTCCTGCTTTGGGGCTCTGGAAAAGCAGCTCTGCCTCTGGTGACCTCTTGAGTTGTAGCTTCCCCATCTGGGAAACAAGAAAACAAACTCTCCTCACCTGAGGGAACAGATTGGTTCAGGTCCCAACTGGACTGTCTGTGGTTCTTATGTGTCTGTTAGTTCACTTGACCTGGAGACAGGGTCATTGGGGTGCCTACAGAGACACGGTGATCAGCCTACAGAGAGAATCACAGTGGTCCCTCCTTAGTCGCTGGTATCTCTTCTTAGAGTCACAGTGGTCATCCCTTACTCTGTTAGAGAGTCGTAGCTGCCCCCTTAGAGAGACACACAGTGGTCTCCCTCACAAAGCTGCAGTAGTCCACCTTAGTGGTCCCCTACAGAGTCATGTGGTCACCACTTATGCCCATGCCAGGTCACAGCAGCCACACACAATCACAGTGTTCCCTCTTATAGTCACGGTGGTCCACATAGAGTCTCAGTGGTCTCTTTACAGAGTCACACTTAAAAACATTTTTGATTCATTCATTTGCAAGCAGAGAGAGAGA
>PVHP010023287.1:0-27503 GCA_004024765.1 Zapus hudsonius
GGGGGGGGGAAACAACCTACAATAATTTTACTGTTAAATCCTAGGAGGTTTTAAATTTCAGTTACCTGTCTACAAAGAATTAGAGATTTAAAAATTAAACTTTGGTGATGAAATCCATCAAATTCAATGTCATGAGTGTACGAGGATGAATGTTGTAAGATTAGCAACTAACACTGCTGAAAGAAGTTAGTGATCTCAACACCAAACATATAAAGGAGAAGCCAGGGGCCACTTGACCCTGAAAGATTTCCCCATAGTACCCCAGCCACCACCACCCCCATCTCTGGATTAGTAAAGATACTTCAAAAGTAAAGGTATGTGTAACTGCAAGGGAGTTCACGTTGTTAAGAGAACTGAAACTTATTTCCTGAAGTTTCTATGGTGGCATTTGTAAATGGAACATTTCATTACTGCATGTTTTGCACAAAATCTCACAAAAACAAACCTGTATTAGGTTAAGGCAGAAATTAAATCTATGCCTTTTCCAACAATTTCCAGTTTCAGGAATGATTTCCATCTTTGTCACCGAATTTTCCTCTTTAGTTAGGTATTTGGTTCCTTCAATGTACACGATGGGTGGAGGATGCTCAAAGCAGAAGGCAAAGTGATCAGATCATTTACCTAGTCACCACACACAACTTTTTTTTTTTTGGTTTTTCGAGGTAGGGTCCTGAGTGCTGGGATTAAAGGCGTGCGCTACCACACCCGGCAACATTTTTTTCAATAATTTTGAAAAATGCAAAGAATGTCATACATATCAAAGGGATGCTGTTTAAAAATTTTTGTTTGGCACATAATAATTGTATTTTTTTAGGTAAAATGGGATGATTTCAACTCACGTGTACATTAGGTCATGATCGAAGCAGGGTAACTAGCATATCCATCACATTAAATTTTGGGGCTGGAAAGATGTTTCAGCAGTTAAAGGTGCTTGCTTTCAAAGCCTGAAGGTCTGGGTTTAATTCTCCAGTACCCACGTAACACCACTGTACAAAGTAGTATGTGTGTCTGCAGTTGGTTTGCAGTAGCAGGAGACCCTGTGTACCCATACTCTGTGTCTGTTTCTCTCTTATAAATAAGTAAATTTTATAAATCATTTTTAACGGTTAAGTACATTAAAAATTCTCTCTTCTATTTGGAAATATCTAATACATAATTGTCACCAAAAATTTTTTTAATATTTTCTCTAATGTCTTTGAACATTCTTTTTTTAAAAAAATATTTTATTTATTCATTTTTCAAGCAGATAGATACAGAGAGAGAGAAAGAGAGAGAGAGAGAGAGAAAGAGAGAGAGAGAGAGAGTACCAGGGCCACCACCTTGTGGGTCTGGCTTATGTGGGTCCTGGGGAATTGAACCTGGGGCCTTAGGCACTGGAGGCAAGTGCCTTAACCGCTGAGCCATCTCTCCAGCCCAAGAATGTTTTAAAAATGTACTTCATAAGATCTCTATTCTCTCCCCACTATATTTTCAGATCATCTCAGTATTAACATCCTTCTCTAAGAAGCCTCACCCTGGTTTCATAAAAATGAATGAGATCTGCCTGACATCCTATCAAGCAAGACCCCTTTTCCTCCAGCTCTTCTCATTCTCCTGAGAATGAAAACAGCCAGAATTACAGCAACAGCTGGGGATCATTAAACCGACAGAAATAGCTTAGGAGACTCCAACGTGAGTGAGTGGGGGGAGGAGAGACTGGGTATCAGATTTAAAAAAATCAAAAGGGCAACAGAAGAGTTGGGGGGCAGGGAAGAGGTGGAGCCTAAAGAGTGTGTCACACCTAAACTTCCGTTACATAGCCAAGGGGGATACATGAAACATACATAAAACATATGAAGGGAAGGGCGACTGCAGCCTGACTTGCCTAGCCCCCCATATGTTCTCATATGGAAGGCTAGTCTAACCTAAAACTGATTCTGAAGCACAGCAGGCTGGGGTGGGAAGGGAGAGTTAATTATTCCCAGTCTGGAAGAATCACTGTAGAGTGAGTCAGTCAGTGGGTTGTACTGACAGTAAAAACCAAGTCCAAGACAGACTGGGACAAGAGCTATGAGAATAAACGCTAACTCACAGCCCAGTCCCAAGGTATCCCCTCAGCTGAGAAGCACCAACTGCTACAAGAAACGCTGGCTCTTAGGTCTGTCTTGCCAACACACAGCCACAACTCCCCAAGGCTAGCTTCTAAGCCTGGCAGGCTGCCAAGGGCCAGTGTAGGAATGTGCCATCTTCCTGGGCCACAGCCCAAGTGTGTTCAGCACATACCTTAATGCCCAAGAGGAGCTTTATTCAGATCAGCCCTAAGGAGTGGGTTTATATGTCCAGGTCTACGCATGTAGTCTGATCAGTCTCAAGATCCCAGGGTATGTTTTTTCAATCCCATGTCAGCCAGGCTGTCTATTCAATATCAACAAGACCTCCCTTAGCAGGGCATTCCTTTATGAGTAATCTTACAGGATTTTCCCCACCTGAAAGCCTGCACAGGAAATGATTCGATTGCAGGTATCATGACTGCAACTCTCTTTGGCAAGAATGTGTTGTAACTGAGATTGCATTAATTTCAGCTTAGTCTTTTATTTGTTGAACCTAATGGTTCACTAGAGAAGGCTCCAGGCCCATGGTGGGCTCAACAGAATGGCCACCACACAACAGAATAGCTTGCCTCTTTGATAAGCACTAATCTGGCGGGAAACTGTGTCCCTGCTTATTTCCAAAGTACACCAATCTTAATAACTATATTTGAACCTGATCTTCAGTAATGAATCCAAATACTCCATGTAATTGGCTAATTCTGAAAATTTGAAATTGGTTATTAAGAAAGGCTGAGGATATTAAAAAATTCACAAGAGACTAAAAATACAGCTTAGACAAATATCATAGTTCATCTTTAGGCTGAATAACATCAATAACAGGATGTATGTTAACCAAACTACTGTAACCATAATCACCTTATGTGCAAGAAAGTTAACACATTAAGTCAATAATTATTATGTCTCTCACCAACCTTGAATAGAAACTTTTACCTAAAATTTGACATTTCTTTTTTTTTTCTTTCTTCGAGGTAGGGTCTCGCTCTAGTCCAGGCTGACCTGGAATTCACTATGTAGTCTCAGGGTGGCCTTGAACTCACTGCGATCCTCCTACCTCTTCTGCCTCCAGAGTGCTGGGATTAAAGGTGTGCGCCACCATGCCCGGCTAAAATTTGACATTTCATATCTAAGTATTTATAATTAATCACTATGAACATGACATGGTACCAAGTATAAACAGGAAGTAGAAAAATAACACTAGATTTGCACATCACTGTCCAAAGCTACTTCTATAAGTATCTCATTTGCCCCTGTGAGAGAAACTGGTCTGCCAACTTGATCAAACCATGAGTCTTACTTAGATCTTTGACTATCTACTCAGTGCTATGACACTAGCTACCCACCATAAAAATGGCTCATGTCTTCAAGAAGTTAATTTATAACAACCTAGTGCCTTGACTGATGTTGTTCAGATGTAACAGTAAGAATCTCATTATCTCTGGTTCGACATCAGATTCTGAATCTAACTGAAGAGCAATATAGAAAACAATCATTTAGAGCTGGGCATGGTGACACATGCCTTTAATCCCAGCATTTAAGAGGCTGAGGTACGAAGGATTGCCAGGAGTTCATGACCAGCCTGGGACTACAGAATGAATTCCAGGTCAGTCTGGGTCAGGGTGAGACCCTGCAAAAAATTTTTTTTAGGGCTGGAGAGATGGCTCAGTGGATAAGGCACTTGCCTCCAGTGCCTAAGGCCCTGGGTTCAATTCCCCAGGACCCACATAAGCCAGACCCACAAGGTAGTGACCCTGGTGTTCTCTCTCTGTCTCTCACTCTCTCTCTTGCTCTGTATCTCTGCTTGAACATGAATAAATAAAAATAAATAAAATTAAAAAAAATTTTTTTAAAAAGAAGAAAAAACCAATTGTTTATTAATATCACTGACAGTTAGCAGATGTGAGTTCCTTCTCAAGGCTAGAATGATCCATGAGACTGAATAAAACTGAACAAGGAAAGCACTCAAAGTCTCTAGGAAAGCTGGGTGGTGCTGCACACCTTTAATCCCAGCTCCCAGGAGGCAGAGGAAGAAGTTCGATGTGAGTTTGAGGCCAACCTGGGACTACAGGGTGAGTGCCAGGTCAGCTAGAGTGAGACCCTACCTGGAAAATCCTCCCCCCAAATCTCTAGGATCAATACTTTGTTTATGGACACGATACTGCCCTCTGGTGTCAAAAAGCACAGCCATGATCTACAATCTGAGTAAGAGCTCATGCAAACGACAAACTGATCCTGTACAAAAAGGCTTCAGTACCACTTTGAAGGAAAAGACAAAAAAAGGCTGAATACACTATCACATGCATTTTTAAAAAACCCACAGAAACTACATAAGCCCAGAAAAGAATTTATAAATATAATGGAGGAGATAAGAAACAGAATAAGTGAGGAGTGGTGGTGCAGCCTTTAGAATCCTGGGCTGGAGAGATGGCTCAGTGGTTAAGGCACTTGCCTCTGGTGCCTAAGGCCCGGGGTTCAATTCCCCAGTACCCACATATGTCAGACCCACAAGGTGGTGACCCTGGTGCTCGCTCTCTCTCTCTCTCTCTTTCTCTCTCTCTCTCTCTCGCTCTTGCTCTCTCTTTCTCTGCTTGAAAATGAATAAATAAAATATTTTTAAAAAAGAACAAAACTTTAAAAAAAACTGTGTACAAACAATCATTTTCCCTGGACATCTGCATATTTCAAAAAAGAATTCTCTTCAGGCTTTTTTTTTTTTGGTTTTTCGAGGTAGGGTCTCACTCTAGCCCAGGCTGACCTGGAATTCACTATGTAGTCTCAGGGTGGCCTTGAATTTAGGAAAATCCTCCTACCTCTGCCTCCTGAGTGCTGGGATTAAAGGTGTGTGCCACCATGCCCGGCTTCTCTTCAGGCTTTAAACAGCCTAAAAGAAGTAACATCAGATATTCACTATGCTTCTAACACTTAGTGGAGCCTACAAAATTGCACTTTCAAAAATAATTTAGAGAAGATTTGAATCCACTCAAGATCTAGTATTCAGAATTCTAACGACAAGGTTATGGGCATACTATAAAAAATGTTTAGTGCTCAGAGTAACTATCTAAAATTACCATCTTGATCCTACTCACCACAAGTCTGCATTTCTACTTACTACAGGATTTTGCATTTAATGCATTCTTTTTTTTTTTTTTTAACAATGGTGTTGTCTGTAGTCAGGAGACACATGACTGCTGGAAACATTAGATAAAAAGGGAAATTTTTAAAAAATATTTTATTTACTTGAGAGAATGAGAGAGAGAGAAAGAGGCAGGAGAGAGAGAAAGAGAAAGAGAGAGACAGCGAGAGCGAGCAAGCATGCCAGGGCTTCCAGCCACTGCAAACTCCAAACACCACCTGCACATCTGGCTTCATGTGGGCACTGGGGAATTGAACTCGGGTCCTTCTGCTTTGCAGGCAAGTGCCTTAACCGCTAAGCCATCTCTCCAGCCCCTAATGCAGACATTCTTTTTTTTTTTTTTTTTTGGTTTTGGAGGTAGGGTCTCACTCTAGTCCAGGCTGACCTGGAATTCATTGTGTAGTCTCAGGGTGGCCTTGAACTCACGGCGATCTTCCTACCTCTGCCTCCCGAGTGCTGGGATTAAAGCAGGCATTCTTAATGAGCAAATTGGGAACCTGAAACATTACAACTCTATATTAAAAGAAGTCAGAGATATAAATTGTGGGCCATTCTGTCTCTCTGCCTCTCAATGTATCTTCCTAATATTGGTGATCTGGTGTCCTCTCACACTGGTTTAGAACACTTCCAGATATATAAAGAAAAAAACAGTCCTTAAAACTTTTTTCAGGCTACAGAGATGGCTCAGTGGTTAAAGTGCTTGCCTGCAAAGCCTAACAACCCAGGTTTGATTCTCCAGTACCCATGTAAAGGCAGTTGCACAAAGTAGCACATTCATCTGGAGTTTGTTTGCAGTGGCTGGAGGCCGTGGTGAACCCATTCTCATTCTCTTTCTTCTCTCTGCCTCTCTCGGCTTGCAAATAAATTAAAAAAAAAAAAAAACTATTCTCTTTGCAAACTAGACACTGAAAATCACTGCCTCCTTTCAGCAACTCCAAATGCTCAAGTCATCCTGTCAGATGCTAGCAAAGTCCCCAAAAGACCTCAAACATGCAAAATAAAAGTTTTGGGGTTTTAGAAAAGTAGCATTTATACAATCATTATTACAGACTACATAAATTGTGAATGTCAATAACTAGGGTTTCCAAACTTGAAGAAAATACTGATGATTTTTTCCCATCTGTTGTGGTCAGCTTTCTAGTTGCTGCGCAGAAAGAACCCAAACAAAAGCGTCTTATGGAGGAATGGGTTTATTTGGCTTATGGACTCAAGGGGAGACTCCATTCTGGCAGGGAAAACGATGGCATGAGCAGAGGGCTGGACATCACCTCTGCCACAGCACTGCAAACAGCGGCAGGAAGGTGTGTCAAATACTGGCAAGGGGAAGCTGGCTTATAACTCCCATAAGCCCACCCCCAACAACACAGCTTCATCGAGGTTGTAAAACCTAAACGGCCATCAGCTGAGGATCGATCTATCAGAACACATTCAATTGTTTGTGGGGGACACCTGGATCAAACCATGACACCATCCATCCACATTTGATAGAATTTGGATAAAGGCTCTATCTTCCCATGCCCTCCATAAACCAGGACTCTTCAGAAAGAATTTTCAAAGTTAAAACTAAATTTTCCTGCAGATGTGTCTAGTCCATTCCCATAAAGACTTTTTTCAGTAGTTTCAGAATATGAAAGAAGGCTGTTACAAAAAAAAAAAAAAAAAACCCTTTAAGAAACTGCCAGGATAAACTGTTCACACTAGCCAAAACCAAGAAACACTACAGGTAAAAAGCCGTCTAGGTGTTAAAATCATGATGGTATACTGTTGAGACTTTAGAGATCATCAACATACTTTTAGTATATAAGAGACAGCAGAAACTGAGACTATTGTACATGACTCCCTATTTATATATTTTTATTTAAAAATATTTTTATTTGAGAGAGAGGGGAGAGAGAGAAAGAGAGAATGAGAATGGATATGCCAGGGCTTCTTGCCACTGCAAACTAACTCAAGATACATATGCCACTTTGTGTATCTGGCTTCACATGGGTTACTGGAGAATTGAACTCAGACTGGCAGACTTTGCAAGAAAGTGCCTTTAACCTCTGAGCCTTCTCTCCAGGCCTGATGGCTCTCTATTTGTATAGCAGCCATGGCCAGATTATGTTTTGTATCTGACCCACAAAAAGAGGAAGTTATTTTTTCTTATAAACTGGGCATGGTGGCATACACCTGTAATGCCAGCACTAGGGAGACAAAGGTAGGAGGATTGCCATGAGTTTGAGTCCAGCCTCAGACTACAGAGTGAATTCTAGATTAGCTTGTGCTGAGATCCTGCCTTGAAAACAACAAAAACAAAAACAAAAAAATTTTAGTTCCCTTCTTCCACAATCTAGGCTTGGCTATATGATCTCTGTAGAGGGAAGGGGCTTAAGAAAGTGAAACATGCCCATCAGGCCATGAAGTGCATGCTTACAGTACTATGTCCAGTTATGCATTTATTGATGTCCAACACACTTGAATAAGGACTCAGGCAGGATAAACAATCCCAAGTCAAAGTCTGGGTGGCTTTTGAGAAATAAAGGGAACAAAGCATGCAAATCCCAAAGGGAGAAATACTCTGACCTTCCCGCAAACTGTGATAAGGGGCCAGGCACACTGCCGAGTAGCTGTCCTTCCCCGGCTTCAAGACAATCCATGGGAGTGGCAGAATCCTGCAAGTGGGTGGACAGATCCTGGTTTTCTCCAGCTTGCTGGAGATGTGAGACTCCAGAGGCCAATGTCGCCAGAAGTCCATCTTTGTTCCCTCATTGCTTAGAGTGGCCATCTGTTATTCACTGAAGGTCTGATTGGCATGACTCTTTCGGCTAAAGTGGGCTCTTCAGTTCTGCAGTGCAAAAGGTTTCAACAGCTAGATCCCAAGTTTACTTAAGGAGCGGGCATTAAAAGCAGTGACAGCAGAAGGTCAGAATCAGTGAGTCTCCTGGCAACACATTTCTTCCAGTCAGCACTGGGCCTGGACACTGACACCTCCCTGCACTACTCAAATGCCAAAAAGCAGGACCAGGAGGAGTTCAATGTGTGGAGCTAGAAGAGGAAAGGGTTCCCTTAGAGAAAATGCTCGTAGCAACCAACCAACCTCATTCACCCAAAATAGTAAACAGTTGGTTTCTCTGCTCAGAACCAAAAGGCTGCTGCCAGACAAGCACTGTCACATGACCAGGTTCCCTCTTCTTTCCTCTGCCTCTCTCCTTCCCTCCCTCCCTTTTTGTGCAAAGCCTGCACCCAAGTGAAGCAAGGAGCTAAAACCCAGCACTGGTTCATTTTACTTGACAATTGTGTTTTAAAAGTCTATAGATGAAAGATACCAAATTTGGAGGCAGGGACTCAGGAAGAACTGACTTTGAAAAAAGCCATATCCCAGAACTGAGATGGGAACCATAAACATAATGGTTAACATGGCAAATGTGCTCGCTGAATGAATGACTACTTAAAAAATCCCAAGTGCTTGGTTGATAAACTCTAAAAGAGATAAAACTTAGTACACATTTGACCTCTTTGTTTAAAAAAAAGGCACTTTTTTTTTGAGACACAGTCTTGTTGTATAGCCCAGCCTAGCCTCAAATTCTCCATCCTCCTTAGATTCCCAAGTACAGGTGTACACCATTGTGCCTGGCTAAAATAAAGGACCTAAAGGACCTTCAGAGACTATTTAGAGTCAGACAGTGGGTTGAGACAATAGTGGCAGCCCATAGAAACTTGAGATTTATACCTGTTTCCTATCAATCTCAATTTACCTCAGCATTTGATTTTAATCCTTAGATGTTATATCATTCAACTCACTGGGAGTCAGTCAGGACAGTTATACCAGCAGACTGAATTGAAAGATCTACCCAGCTGACTACAGAAGCAGCTGCCACCATGACACTCACTGGCATTGTCACTGAAGTACAAGGCAGATCTGAGGCTGTAAGTACAGGCAGTTAGGCGAGCTGGCATGCTCCCCACCCCCCACAAGGCTTCTCTGTGTCTGAAAGCTAAGCAAGGCATGCAGTACAGAGGAGTGCAGGTGGAAAACTCCATGCTGAGTGATTTGTCCAGTGGGAAAATAATAGGTGAAGTTTAGGAATTGGATGTGTCATCATATATGCTAAGGCTCCTACTTACTGGGCCAGCCAGGGAGAGGGGAAGTCTTATAGCCTCTGCTCTTCATCTACCCCCCCCCCACACACTAAAATCTGCTGAGTATCAATACAGTTGAAAGAAAAAGAAAACTCTCATGAAGAGGGCTAGAGATGGCTCAGTGGATAAAGGTGCTTGCGTGCAAAAGCCTGCCATTTGGGTTCAATTCCCCAGTACCCACATAAAGTCAGATGCACCAGGTGGGGTTCCTTTGCAGTGGCTTATATTTTTATTATTATTTTTTACTTTACTTTTTTTTTAAAGGTTTTATTTTTTAATTTATTTATTCATTTTCAAGCAGAGAGAGAGAGAGAGAGAGAGAGAGAGAGAGAGAGAGAGAGAGAGAGAGAGAGAGAGCGCGCACCAGGGCCACCTTGTGGATCTGGCTTATGTGGGTACTGGGGAATTGAACCCGGCACCTTGGGCACTGGAAGCAAGTGCCTTAACCGCTGAGCCATCTCTCCAGCCCTACTTTACTTTTTTAATATGTGTGAGTACAGATGCATGCCATGGCACACATGCAGAAGTCAGAGGACAACCGGGGGGGTTGGTCTTTGCCTTCTACCTTGTTTGAGGCAGGGTCTTTTGTCTGCCACTGTGAACACCAGGTTAGCTGGCTCATGAGTTCCTGGGGATTCTCCTGTGTCCACCTTCCATTTCACTAGAGAATGGCTGATGTACAGATGCATAGTACTGTGTCTACCTTTAATATATCCAGCTTTTCCTGGATCGAGGATCCAAACTCTGCTCTTCACACTTGTATGGCAAGCACTTTACACACTGAACCACCTCCCCAGCCCAATGTCAGTATACTTTTATTTTCCATGGTTAACTGTCCATTCTTGTACTGTCAACACATACCGACTATGCGTTGAGCATATGGCAGGTGCTGGGGGTGGGAGGCACGGGCAGTGAACAAATAAATGAACCCTGGGGCAACTGAGAGAAGCAGAGTTTCTTTAGCTGTCTGAGCTCTACCCAGATCACAGCAGGGCCCAGGCAATGTGATCACGTGGCAGAGAATTTTACCTGGAACCAGAAAGCCCTCTGCTCAAATTCTGTCTAAATCTTTTTTCTCTCTTTTTTTGTACCTGGACATTGGGATTATATCACCAAATTTATAAGGCTTTATGATGAATTTAATTAGATGGTCAACAATCAGTGTGCCACCAATACTGAAAATATTGAGCAAATTGTCCCTTTTGATTAATCTTTATACCTTTAGGATAGCCCATGATCTCTCACTAAGCAGATAATGCAATATTCAGAGGGTAGAAAACTGAGAAAGGAGTAAGGCATTAAAAAAATTTCTGTTTAAATTGGGCATGGTGGCATAAACCTTTAATCCCAACACTCAGGAGGCAGAGAGGTAGGAGGATCACTGTGAGTTTTAGGCCAGCATAGAGCTACAAAGTGAGTTCCAGGTCAGCCAGGGCTAGAATGAGACCCTACCTGGAAAAAATAAACAAACAAAAACAAAATCTGTTTAACATTACTAAATTCATATTTTAGTAAAGTCACAATTGTTCACATAAAGATATCATGCTTGGGCTGGGCGTGGTGGTGCACGCCTTTAATCCCAGCACTTTGGGAGGCAGAGGTAGGAGGATCACCATGAGTTCAAGGCCACCCTGAGACTACATAGTGAATTCCAGGTCAGCCTGGGCTAGAGTGAGACCCTACCTTGAAAAACAAAAAATAAAAATAAAATAATAATAATTTAATTTAAAGGATTACCATCTCTCATAATCATATACTTTAAAATGTTTTCTGGGTTGTTTTGTTTTGAGATTGAGTCCTGCTATGTAGCCCAGGCTGACTTCAAAGTCATGATCCTCCTGCCTCAACCTCCTAAGTGCTGGGATTCACAGGCATGTACTGCCATGACTGACTTTTTTTTTTTTTTTTTTGGTTTTTCGAGGTAGGGTCTCACTCTAGCCTAGGCTGACCTGGAATTCACTATGTACTCTCAGGGTGGCCTCAAACTCACGACGATCCTCCTACCTCTGCCTCCCGAGTGCTGGGATTAAAGGAGTGCGTCACCACGCCCGGCTACCATGACTGACTTTCTGAAATTTCCAAAATGATTAAGTTTTTCTTACAACTGACTATGAAAGCAAAAGCAGTTAGCAAATCATTTTTTAAAGTACACTATACAATACAAAAAGAAAATGTCGTCTGCTTTGCCACCCAGATATTAAGAGCTACTGTGGTTTCACTATGTGTGATGGTTAAGTTTTGATGTCCACTTGACCTTTCAAGTAATCTTGGGTGGGTCTCTGAGGATGTTTACAGGAAGGCAGCCTCTCAGTAGGGGCAAGATGTAAGGAAGCTCAAAGAAGCTAGAAGTAAACATCCTTTCCTGTGTGGGAGTGCAGGAAGGAAATTCCAGAGACTCAGGAAGCCATTAAGTCTGGAGAAGGGTTGCAAGACCCCACCCTAAGGCTATATAAAGGGGAAGAAATTCTCTTCTTGGCTCCTGCCTGTTTGCTGCTCTGTGTGTGGTGTAGGTGATGGGTTTTTCTCTCTGCTCGGACCTGTGAAAGAGGGCCAGTCTCTTTCACTGTTAGAGAACTTCTCCTCAATTTATAGTTTCAATAAATACTCCCCCCCCCCAAATTGTGCCTTGTTTGAAGATTCATCCCAGCAGCGTGTGGCTGACTGCGACACTATGGTTTAAGTGTGCGTCCCCCAAAGGTTCATGTGCTAGAATACTGGTCTCTTGTGAAAGCCAGAGGTGGTGAAACCTTGGTGCCTGGTGGAAAGCGGTTACATTGTTGGGGGTGCTGCCCTCACAGAAATTAACATAGGTCTCATGGATCCCTGGTTGGTTGCTTCGAGATCAAAAAGTTGTAAAAAGCCTGACTCCTAAATTCCTCTGGCCTCCATCCTGTGGTGTGCGCTCCTGCTGTGACGCCACCACCACGTTGTGATGTGGTAGGAAGGCCCTCACCAGAGCCAAGAAGAGGCTAAAACTGTGAGCTTCATAAATCTCTTTTCTTTACAAATTACTCAGCCTCGGGTATTATGATAGCAGAAAATGGACCAAGACAAGGAACAAATGACTTTTCTTAAACTTTCCCCTTATAAATTCCCCTTTGAGTTGAAATTTAGGCATATCATACTTCAGCCCCAAAACAAAAACTTAAGCAGAGGAAATCTAAACAAGATTTTCAAACTTTTTTTTTTTTTTTTTTTTTTTTGGTTTTTCGAGGTAGGGTCTCGCTCTAGCCCAGGCTGACCTGGAATTCACTCTGTACTCTCAGGGTGGCCTCGAACTGATGGCGATCCTCCTACCTCTGCCTCCTGAGTGCTGGGATTAAAGGCACGCGCCACCACGCCCGGCTAAGATTTTCAAACTTTACTGCCTAATTTTTAATACAAAGTAAGTTTCTACTTACAAAGAATATCATGGGTTTATATCTCTTTCCCTTATTGGTGGTTTAAAATCTCCTTTATGAAGGTGTTCCTTGTGGTTCATTGCCATGTTCAGCACTCAGGGATCTTTACTCCCAACAAGCAACCACAGAGGACATCTTCCCCTGACGCCACTCCCAACCCATCAGCCAGTGGGCTGCTAAGGAAATTCTAATAACTTGTGCATCCCTGCCCTGCCCCATCTCCGCTTAGAAGAACTTTGGTTGTGCTGTTTAGTAAATAGAAGAGCCTAAGGAAGCCCCAAAGGCAGGCCCTTCCCTCCTGGTCCAGGAGAGCAGGGCTGAGAAAGCTCGATCTCTTGCTCATTTGTGCTTCACCCTAACAGCTTGTTCTAGCCCCAAACACACTACCATTTGCTCTGACAGTGGTTCAAATGTCACTAATCAATTTCTCCACATTATGGCTGCCAACAAAATCAGAAGTGCATAGTCTGAGGGAAAAGCCACCAGATGACATCACACTATACCCGATGGTTCTTTCTTAGACATCATTTGTTATTCTTCAAATCTTTCAAAGTCCAAAGTGCCTCCATCACAAGGCCATTTATCTTCAACTCACCTCTGAAGCAAGGGCACTGCAGTGTTATTTTCTGCAAATCCATATAGTTCCCTAAAAGCCAAAGAGGACAGAAGCCACACTTGCTGGGATTTACATTTGCTCACAGACACCAGTCCTGTAGTTCATGTGACACACACAAGGAAAAGACAAACAAGAGAGCTGAAACAGCCCCTGGTAATTTAACCTAAGAAAAGCCATCTTGGCATCTCAAACAGACCCTACAAGACTAAAGACTGACATGACTCGACATCAGTGTATTTGCAACAGGAAAGCCACATCGAAGGAAACCAATTCTCCAGGCTTCCCAAAAGAGGGAATGGCCTTGACTTATCCTAACAGATGACACAATACTGAGAGTCATAGAGCTCCTCACAGGTCCCTAAGAGTCTACAGAACCATTACTGGCCTCTGAAAGTACAATATCTTGTCTCTTTACTTAGATCTATAGAGGTGAGCCAGATTCTTCTGCCATTGATGAGGTTCCCTTAAATTTTAACATAAGGGACCCACATACCCCCTAGGGAATTAGATCTGTATCCATCACTATATCAAATGATGACATAGATTCATCACATCAGAGTCAAGAAGACAGCATCCTTAGCCAATTGCAACAGCCAACACATCACTAGGGACCTCTAGGGTCCCTTCAAAGTCAAGCTCTGGAGGACACCTGCCCCTGAAGAGAAACTTCAGCCTGACTAGCCTACATATGACAGAAGCCTGAAGAGTTCAACATGGGTTACCAGGGAAAATGGACACAATATCCCCCAGTCCTATTGGTGTTTGTGCTATCTGCCTTTTTATTTTTATTTTTTTTTTATTTTTATTTTTTTGCTATCTGCCTTTATAACAGATTGTGTCCTGTTAAGTTCTCTAGGTCAGAGACAGACACTTGGTCCTTCTGTTTGGCCCATATTCCCATTGAGAAAAGTCCAAATGCCCCCCCCCCCCACCAGGTACTAAAGGGTTTGCTCACTGGTACAGTTGGTCCCTGCTAATTGTAGTGGGGTCCTCTCCTCAGAATTCAGTATTTGCCCCTTAATCATAGTCAAGAATTTAAAGCCCCCTTAAGAAAATGGGAAGGCTGGGCTGGAGATATGGCTCAGCGGTTAAGGCACTTGTCTCCAGTGCCTGAGGCCCCCGGTTCAATTCCCCAGTACCCACATAGGCCAGATCCACAAGGTGGTGGTCTTGGTGTTCTCTCTCTCTCTCTCTCTCTCTCCCTCCCTCCCCCCTCTCTCTCTCATCATCTATCTCCTGTATCTCTCTGCTTGAAAATGAATAAATAAATTTAAAAAAAAAGAAAATGGGAAGGCTACAATTGGATTCTATAATTTGTTCTCTTGGTTCCCATGACTGACTACCTTGATTACAGTCATTTCAGGGCCTTTGATTCTATTTCTCTTAGGGTTACTTGGTGTGGGCCCTTGTATCTTAAATACTTAAAGTTTCTATTAAAAAAAAATCTTTTCAGTTAAGTTGAAGATCATTAGGACCATAATAACAGATGAGTCCAAGATTTGACTCAGTTATTAAAAGCCAGTGGGGAATGAAACAGCCCCTGGTAATTTAACCTAAGAAAAGCCATTTTGGCATCTCAAACAGGCCCAACATGTGGCAGAGCTCTCAACAGGCAAAAACAACTCCATCTTGATACTCTGTGTGACCTCTTACATCTAGAGGAAGGGAAACCTGTTTTAAGGAGTGAAACATCACTTGCCAGGCCCCCTTCCCTTATCAGCAACTGTGACACAAGACAAAAGTGTCTCCCTGGCTATTGTTTAACATTCTGCTGTTTTCAAGTAACAGGGGTGATGGTGGAGGGATCCTGAGAGGTTCATGCTCTTCTCACCTTTGTAAGGTTGTAATTACTAAACTACAAAGTTGTAAAACAAAATCTTGTGGTTTTTCTGTATAAATATGGGCCTTGTGAGTGAGCTTGGGGCTGCACTTAGACTCCTGAATCTTAGATGTAGTCACCAGCTGGCTAATAAAGACTCCTTCCTTACTTCCATTTTGGTGTCTGAGTGGTTTCCTTGAGATCCGTCACGAGTTATGCTATTACAGAGCCATTCAGCTGTATGCTACCTGCAGAGTGGGGATATGAAAGGAATTTTAGCATCATAGAGTAAGTAGTACAGTGACTAAGCTCTCTCAAAGTACTGTATTAAGATCACTTCCAGGGCTGGAGAGATGGCTCAGCGGTTAAGGCACTTGCCTCCAGTGCCTAAGGCCCCAGGTTCAATTCCCCAGAACCCACATAAGCCAGACCCACAAGGTGGTGGCCCTGGTTCTTGTTCTCTCTCTCTCTCTCTCTCTCTCTCTCTCTCTGCTTAAAAAAGAATAAAAATATTTTTTTGGGCTGGAGAGATGGCTCAGCGGTTAAGGCACTTGCCTCCAGTAACTAAGGCCTCTGGTTCAATTCCCCAGGACCCACATAAGCCAGACCCACAAGGTGGTGATTCTGGTGTTCTCTCTCTCTCTCTCTCTCTCTCTCTCTCTCTCTCTCTCTCTCTCTCTGCTTGAAAAATGAATAAATAAAAAAAAGAATATCACTGAAAAAAAATTTTTTTTCAACAAATGTACACACAAGCATGCCCCCCCCCCCAGCACACAGGGGATCAAACTTGAGCTCTGGGGCATACTAGGCTAGGGAATAATACAATATCTTTATCAGGTATACACTGCAAAGAAGGAATCAACATTCTCCAGGGTTATTTATTTGCATGCAGAGAGAGGGAAGGAAGGAGGGAGGGAAGGAGGGAGAGGGAGAGGGAGAGGGAGAAGGAGGGAGGGAGGGAGGAAGGGAGAGAGAGAGAGAGAGAGAGAGAGAGAGAGAGAGAGAGAGAGAGAGAGAGAGAGAGAGAGAGAATGGGTGCACCAAGGCCTCTAGCCACTGCAAAGAACTCCAAGTGCATGTGACACTTTGTGCATCTGGCTTTATGTGGGTACTGGGGAATCAAACCCAGATTATTAGACTTTGCAGGCAAGTGCCTTAACTGCTGAGCCATCTCTCAAGCCCATTTTCTAGGATTTTAAAACAAAACTATAGCTGGTATATTTATATGAAAATTACTAATAAACAAGTTTTAAAGATAAATGGTGAAGTCAAGAAAGCTCATAACTGGATTGGAAAGCCAAGAATGGAGGAGTGGTGGAGCAAGCCTATAATCCCAATGCTTGGAAGATAAAGGTAGAAGGATAGGCAAGTTCAAGACCAGCATGTACTATATAGAAAATTCCATCCCAGCCTGAGCTACATAATAAAACCCTGTTTCAAAACCAACCAAGCAAATAAACAAAAAGGGCAAAACAGCCGGTCATGGTGGCGCACGCCTTTAATCCCAGCACTCGGGAGGCAGAGGTAGGAGGATTGCTGTGAGTTCAAGGCCACCCTGAGACTACAGAGTGAATTCCAGGTCAGCCTGGACTAGAGTGAGACCCTACCTCAAAAAAAAAAAAAAAAAAAAGGCAAAACAAACTGGGTTGAAGATAATGAGCCTTCTATGTAAAAATAATTATTTTAAGAAAACAAAAATTTTAAATGTTTTTATTTGCAAGGAGAGAGGGGGTAAGAGAGGAGAGAGAGAGAAGGGGCACACCAGGGTCCTTTGTCACTATAAATGAACTCCAGACACATGCACCACTTTGTGCATCTGGTTTTACGTGGGTACTAAGGAATCAAATCCAGGCCATCAGGCTTTGCAAGCAAGTGCTTTATCTGCTGAATTATCTCTCCAGCCCCAGAAAACGAATATTTTATAATTAAAGTTTGCTTTTAGAAAATAAAACTTGGGGCTGGAGAGATGGCTCAGAGGTTAAGGCACTTGCCTCCAGTGCCTAAGGCCCCGGGTTCAATTCCCCAGGACCCACATAAGGCAGACCCACAAGGTGGTGGCCCTGGTGCTCACTTGCGCTCTCTCTCTCTCCCTCTCCCTCTCTCTCTCTCTCTCTCTCTCTCTCTCTCTCTCTGTATCTCTGCTTGAAAATGAATAAAATAAAATAAAATAAAATGAATTAAAAAATAAAATAAAATAAAACTTGGATTGCCTGCTTTGCTGTTCAAAAAAAAAAAAAAAAAAACCCTTTCACTTCTCAAATCTCAAATTCTCATCTAATCTTAGGCCACAGCTGGTTCTGAACATACAATGCATCAGTTTTTCTTTCTATAAGGAAATAGTAACACTCGCAAAATAATTTAAAATTATCAATTCTAATGAAAAACAATAGAAAAATGAAAATTTTGAATCCAGTTCTTATATTTAAATGTCATCCCTTGACATAATTTAGGTCTCTAGGTGAGCTTTACCAACTTTGGCCTTCTTGTGGGCTGGAGCTTTTTATACTCTCTTTTAAAATTTTATTTACTTGCGCCGGGCGTGGTGGCGCATGCCTTTAATCCCAGCACTCGGGAGGCAGAGGTAGGAGGATCGCCATGAGTTCGAGGCCAGCCTGAGACTACAGAGTGAATTCCAGGTCAGCCTGGGCTAGAGTAAGACCCTACCTCGAAAAACAAAACAAAACAAAAAAAATAATAAATTTTATTTGCAAGCAGAGAGATACAGACAGAGAGAGTATGGGCGCACCAGGAATTGGGTCATTAGGCTTTCCAGGCCAGCCCCTTAACAGCTGAGCCATCTCTCCAGCCTCTCCTCTTTCCTTCTCTTAATCTAATAAAATCTTTCCTAAACTAAAAAAGCATCACCCCTATAAACTCAAAGAATCATTATGTTGAGGGGAAGTAAAGGAAATAAATTATTTAAATGAATCTAGAAGAGGATCTGATCAAACAATTTGGACTCTCAAGATTTGTGGCAAAGATCACTCCTATCTTTTTAAAATTATAAAACAATTATGCCTATAATCTCAGCTACCTGGGAGGCTCAGGGATAATCATTTGTAATCATTTGAACCCAACATGGTAAGTACAGTGAGACCCCAGCTCTGAATGGATTAATGAATGAACAAATGAAACACCTGAAATTAAAATGGACTTCTTGAGTATATCAATCCTCCTTCAGGAAACTCAGTGTTGTTACCACCTGCTCATATTAGTCGAATATCTTCAAAACTGGCTCAGCAGGGGTGGGATATTTTCCAGTGAGTTGTTAGCCAGGGAGGCCCCTGATCGCCCACCAGAACTAGATGGTAAGATCTTATTGCTAAAGACTCCAGATGCTTGGGTCACTGAGAAATCAAGCTGGAGCTGAGCTGGAAACTTCCTCCCTGTTGACTAGCTGTCAGAAAGCTGAAAAGACCTATGTGGCATGCAGTCTTTTGGAAGAGAGAAGTCATCAATGGTGTTAACCAGTAGTGGACCCTGCAAGCCTTAAGATTAGCTATCTAGCTAGCTAGCTAGGCCAGATGTGTCAACTGGTGCATTAGTGGCACATCTACTGTGGAGGAAACCAATGGCTCTCTAATTGGACTGGGTCTGAATACATGCCTAGTACTGAAGATCTAGTTAAAAGCCTATGGCTTGAAAGGTCATGAGCCCTTAAGGAGTTAATGCCTGCTGATGGCTGGTTAAATGCATATATTATTCCCACCAAACTTCCCTGTAAGAACTTTTATGCATATGTTTAAACCCATATATCAATGCTACTTTCACTTTTGGTTAGAGAAGCTTCTCTTTTCAGAAGGGGATGACCTCTGGGGTGACTCAAAAGTCACCATAGTGCTGAGGAGAAATGACAGTGGAGTGTTCAGCACTGAGACATCTCTATCACAACTTCCAAGGCTCAGGGTCCATTGTGGAAGAGGTGGTGGAAAGAGCATAAGAGCCAAAGGACTGCCAGGCATGGTAGTGCACGCCTTTAATCCTAGCATTCAGGAAGCAGAGGTAGGAGGATTGTTGTGAGTTCAAGGCCACCCTGAGACTACACTGCTTACAATGCAATATTCCAGACACAAAATGACTCCGCTATTCGTGACTTCATGGTGCCTGACATCACCTAAACAAGACCTTCATAATAGGAGGAAAAGAAGATGACATCAACACAGAAAAGTAACTGGAAAGAAGGGATTCAATGGAGGGTGAATTTGAGAGGAAGAACGTGGGAGGTTCGGAAAGGAATTATCATGATTTATTGTCTATACTTATGGAAGCTGTCAATAAAAAGTTTTATTTTTTTTTTTAAAGTCAGGCATGGTGGTAATCCCAGCACTTGGGAGGCAGAGGTAGGAGGACCACCATGAGTTGGAGGCCACCATGAGACTACATAGAGAATTCCAGGTCAGCCTGGGCTGAAGTGGGACCATACTTTAAAAAAAAAAAGTTGAAAAGAATACTTGAGAAAAGATGTACTCTGGTCTCCTCATGCATATGGTACAAGTATGTGCAACTGCACATACAGAAGCCAACATGCACACACACATGCAAACTATACATGTGCAAAAACAGACATAATAAAAGTACTACCTTCCAAGTTTGTTGTGTTGGTTAAAAAAAAAAAAAAAAAACTTGGCTCAAAATTTACCTATTCCAAAAAAACTTTTCCTGATTAACCTCAAAAAACCGGTCATTTCACAGCTATACTTTCATCATAAAATGTCCTTTTACACGATAGCAAAATAATTACATTCATCTACAAGTGAATGCTAAACTCTTTGAAAAAGGGAATTAGCATTTTATTTTCCTTTCCCACAGAATTAAATGGGGCTCTCCAATAGAAACTCAATAACACCATCAGATACCCATAGCATCTAGCCTTTTGACCAACAACAGCCCAAACACTTAGTAAGAGTATTTATCATTTCAGAAGAAGGAGAAGAAGGAGATCACAAGCTCACAGCAGCCTGCGGTACTGATAAGACCAGATTTATGTCAAAGGAAGTTTCAACTCTACATGATCTTTATTGGTCTTCTCTTCTAACGCATCTAATCAGAGTCGGCCTGGTTTAAGTCAGGTGCTTTCAAAGGAAAATTTTAACTTGAAGGACTGCTGCTGGAGTTAAATGGCAATTAAGGCTGGGCATGGTGGTTCACGCCTTTAATCCCAGCACTAGGGAGGTCAATGTAGGAGGATCAGCATGAGTTTGAGGTCAGCCTGGGACTATAGAGTGAGTTCCTATATAACCTATTATCATTAAAATTGTCACTAATTATAAAGAAAAATATTCTTTAGGTACATTAAAGTGCATTATAGCACCAATTCTGTGATAAGATATAGTTTATAAAATACAGTCCTTGGAGCTGGGGAGGTGGCATGGTGAGTAAAGTGCTTGCTCCAGAAGCATGAGGACCAGGCACCTGTGATCCCAGCACTAGGGAGGAAGACACAGGAGGATCCCTGGGACTCACTGGCTTCTTAACTAGCCACATCAGCAAGCTCTGGTTTCAAATGAGAGACCCTGACTCAATAAAGGTGAAGAGCAATCAAGACACCACATACACACATGTGTACCCCCCCACACACACAACACACGCACGCGTGCGCGCACACACACACACACACACACAAAAAAAAAAGGAAGAAAGAAAAAGTAAAAAACTAGGGCTGGAGAGATGGCTCAGTGGTTAAGGCACTTGCCTACAGTGCCTAAGGACCCTGGTTCAATTCCCCAGGACCCACATAAGCCAGACCCACAAGGTGGTGGCCCTGGTTCTCTTTCTACATCTATCTCTCTCTCTGTATCTCTCTGCTTGAAAAATGAATAAATTTAAAAAAAGAAAAAGTAAAAAACTATAAACCATGATTCAATAGCAAAAAAGATTGTTTCTATATGTGGCTCTGTGTGGGATTATGAGTCCAAAAGAAAATACAGGCAATATACAAGAAGCTATTTACAAGGTTGGAGGTAAGGACACACAAATGTGGAGAGAATGAAGAAAAAAGGTGGCAATCGAATGCTAAGGAGAGAAAAAAAAAACTAAAAAAACTGCATTTCCTCCTTCCTTCCTTCCTTTCCTTCCTTTCCTTCCTTCCCTCCCTCCCTCCCTCCCTTCCTTCCTTCCTTCCTTCCCTTTCTTTTCTCAAGCCAGGGTCTCACTCCAGTCCAGGCTGAACTGAAATTCACTCTATAGCTCCAGGCTGGCTTCAAACTCATGGGATCCTCCTACCTCAGCCTCCCAGAGTGCTGGGATTAAAGGCAGATACCACCACACCAGGCACTATTTATTTTTAAATAAAGAGGGAGAAGAAGGGGCTGAGGGGGAAGGAAGAGTACAACACACTCAGGTCTGCCCCTCCTGCTCCTAACTTAGGACCCTTCGCACTAACACAAGTCAGTCAGTCAGTCAGGCTGGAAGAACTGTGCAAGCAGTGGCGGTTCACTGTCTAGAATCACCTTAACCAGCCACAACCAAATCCCTGGAGAAGCAGGGGCTGACTCCAGCAGAGACATAAAGAAAATGACTGTCCAAGTGAAAGAACCAGCTCCATTCCTACGAAGACTGACAATCACTACAAGAAAACCCCCTGTGGTAAAGGTTCCAAGATATGATGGCACTGTTCCCAGTGGGGCTTCACAAGGGACTCTGTAACTTCCACAGTCCTAGAATTGTTTAACAGATCATTTCCAGGAAACTGAACCACCGATTAAGGCTGAAGTTAACACTGCAGATGCCTGCATCAGCTATTTTAATATATTATGAGCAGCTTTAAAAAATATAATTTTTCAGAATTATGCACCCATGCATATTGTGAAAATGTAGGTTTATGTATAAAAGATTTCTTAAGCACAACTTTAAAATACTGATAATTGCCTAAATGGAGAGTGATGACCATGCCTTCACCTCATTCTGATTATTGCTGCCTTTCTAGACTCTGTCTCTAAGACCAGTGACCCCCCAATCCCAGTTACTATGGAAGAATATCTCACTAATATTCCTCCACTTTAAAGAAACTTCCAGGGCCAGGTGTGGTGGTGCACGTCTTTAATCCCAGAACTCGGGAGGCAGAGGTAGAAGGATCACTGTGAGTTCGAGGCCAGCCTGGGACTACAGAGTGAGTTCCAGGTCAGCCTAGGCTACAGTAAGACCTTACCTCAAACAACAACAACAAGCAAACAAACAAACAAAAAAATGGGGCAGGAGGGATGGCTTAGCAGATGAGGTGTTTGCCTACAAAGCAGAAACACCTGAGTTCTATTCCCCAGTAACCATGTAAAGTTAGATGCACAAGGTGGAGCATTGTGTCTGGAGTTCATCTGCAGTGGCTGGAGGCCCTGTGCCCATTCTCTCTGTCCCCCCTCAAATAATAAGTAAAACCACAATAACAACAACAACAATGAAAAACTTCCAGTGGCATTTAGGACTATACTCCCAGGTATCCAAGTGTCAATCCCACAAGATCAAGACCAGCCTGGGCCACCACCTTGTGGGTCTGGCTTATGTGGGTCCTAGGGAATTGAACCCAGGGCCTTAGGCACTGGAGGCAAGTGCCTTAACCACTGAGCCATCTCTCCAGCCCTGTTTTTGTTATTTATTAATCAAATGAGAGCTTAAACTGTTCTTAACTATTATTAGGAGAAACATGTCCCCTCCCCCCCACTCCCTAGACATCTCCATGTGCCAGGTACTCCTGGGTATGCTTTATATCATCAACATCTTTGATCACAATAATCCAACAGTTCTCAATCCTGGGTAATTTTTGTCCCTCAGAGGTTAAGTGGAACTATGTGGAGATGTTTTTGCTTGTTACAGCTATAGAGCTGCTAGTGGCATCTAGGTAGGAACCCCACACAAAGAATACCCCCAAGTGGGGATGGAGAGATGGCTCAGCAGTTAAAGGTACTTTCCCAGGTTCAATTCCCTGGGACCCATGTAAAGCCAGCGGCACCGGCACAAAGTGGCACATGCATCTGGAGTTGTTTGCAGCAGCAAGAGGCCCTGGTGAGTTCATTCATATTTTCTCTCTCTCTACCTTCCTCCTCCACTTCCCTCTCTCTTCCTCACAAATAAGTTAAAAAAATACTATTTGGGCTGGGGAGATGGCTCAGAGGTTCTCTTTCTCATTTTCTCCTCATTTTTTTTCAGAAGTTAAGGAATTTGCCTAAGGCCACACATGCAAAGCCACTATGTGGACCTACCAGTTTAGCTCCAGTGTTCAGTTCTCCTAAGCAGCATACAAACAACTTTCTCCTTAGAAACTTCTAGCCTCTCTTCCCCTTCCTACACTCCAGGCTTGAGAGAATGGCTCATTTTGTTGATTCATTCAAAATTTCATCCAGTCCTTCAAAAAGTATTCACTGGGCATCCACTACAAGCTAGAAGCTGCTCAAGCAAAGTCCAAGTGAACAGGAGGGTGGTGGGGTCCCTGTCCTCGTGGCACACACATTCCTCACTTGTACCTACCACCTTCTCTAGTCATTGGACAAGCTAAGCATGCTCCCTCCTCTGCCTGGGAAGTCTCCCCCCAGAAACACATGAGCACTGTGAAGCCATGAGTGCCACAGCCACTCAATGTCTGGAAGACAGTATTGCAAAACATTCCTTTGGCGCTTATATTCTCTCCCCACCCCTCTGCAAGGGTCCCTGAGCCTTGAAGGGTGTGATGGAGATGTCTCACGTAGTGCTGACCACTTACTTCACTTGAGTCATGAGTCTGGAAAGAGCTTCTTAGACTGGGAGTGAGAGCGGCATTGGTATATGAGCATAAACACGAATATTTAGAGGACAGTTTGGTGGCATACTATGTCCATTTAGACAAACAATAGTGATGGGTTACTTCCCAGGGTAACCTCCCCAGCCATAGGCTTTTGATTAGGTTTTCAGTGCCAGGTAAGAATTCCCAGCCGGGAGACACCTCCCGTCATTGCAGGGGCCTTAGTTCTCTTTCCCATCTTACAAGATGGCGGGTGAAAAGGCTGAGAAGAAGGCAGACCCTAAGGAGAAGAAGCCTGTAGTGAAGAAGGCTGATGATGCAGGCAAGGCTAAAAAAAAGGGTGACTCTAAGGTTACCAAACCAAAGAAAGGGAAACCCCACTGCAGCCAGAACCCAGTCCTGGTTAGAGGAATTGGCAGGTACTCCTGATCGGCCATATATTCCAGAAAGGCTCTGTATAAGAAAGAGGAAGTACTCCACTGCCAAAACAAAGGTTGAAAAGAAGAAAATGGAAAAGGTCCTTGCCACCGTCACAAAACCAGTGGGTGGTGACAAGAATGGTGGGAACCGGGTGGTTAAGCTGCGCAAAATGCCTAGGTATTATCCAACTGAAGACGTGCCACAGAAGCTGCTGAGCCATGGCAAGAAACCCTTCAGTCAGCATGTGAGAAAGCTGCATGCTAGCATCACTCCTGGGACCGTCCTGATCATCCTCACCGGGAGCCACAGAGGCAAGAGAGTAGTTTTCCTGAAACAGCTGGGCAGTGGCTTACTACTTGTAACTGGACCTCTTGCTCTCAATTGAGTGCCTCTGCGTAGAGCACACCAGAAGTTTGTCATCGCCACCTCCACAAAAGTTGATATCAGCAACATGAAAATTCCTAAACACCTCACTGACTCTTACTTCAAGAAGCAGCAGCTACGGAAGCCCAGACACCAGGAGGGCGAGATCTTTGACACAGAGAAGGAGAAATACGAGATCACAGAGCAGCTCAAAGTCTACCAGAAAGCTGTGGACTCACAGATTTTTGCCAAAGATCAAAGCTGTTCTTCAGCTCCAGGGCTACCTGCGGTCGGTTTTTGCTCTAACAAATGGAGTTTACCCTTACAAATTGGTGTTTTAAATTTCTTACCAAGGAACTAATTAAACAAATGATATATTTAAAAAAAAAAAAGAATTCCCAGCTGGGCGTGGTGGCGCATGCCTTTAATCCCAGCCCAGCGCTGGGGAGGCAGAGGTAGGAGGATTGCCATGAGTTCAAGGCCACCCTGAGACTACATAGTGAATTCCAGGTCAGCCTGGGCTAGATTGAGACCCTACCTTGAAAAACCAAAAAAAAAAAAAAAAAGAAGAAGAAAAAATCCTGATCACTAGCCAGGCCTGGTGGCACATGCCTATAATCCCAGCATTCAGGAGGCAGATGCAAGAGGATTAGGAGTTCAAGGCCATCCTCAGCTACATAGGAAGTTTCAGGCCAGCCTGGGCTATATGAGAATATATCTTTAAAAAAACAAATACACAAGGGAAGAATCTTGCAGGTGTGACACATATTTACATATTTTAGGCTTTTATATTTTGTTACATATAGGGTATTTAAAAAGATGTCTTTTTCCCCCCCGAAGTGACCTTTGAAGGGACTTTCACAAACCTATCACATAAAAAGTAATTACTGTGGCTTCCTGTTTCACCATGTGATCTCTCCTTCCTGCACATTCTCTGGCATGCCACCATGTCATGTAGCCAAAAGGGCCCTCACCAAAGGCCAAACTTATGGGCCTTCTGATGTATTTTTAGCCATTAAAACTATGAACTAAATAAATGTTTTTACCTTATCGGGCTGGAGAGATGGCTCAGCGGTTAAGGCACTTGCCTCCAGTGCCTAAGGCCCTTGGTTCAATTCCCCAGGACCCACATAAGCCAGACCCACAAGGTGGTGGCCCTGGTGTTCTTTCCCTTTCTCTCTCTCTCTCTCTCTCTCTCTCTCTCTCTCTCTCTCTCTCTCTCTGCTTGAAAATGAATAAATAAAGCATTTAAAATTGTTTTTACCTTATCAAACTTTTTTTTTTGTGTGTGTGTTAGGGATTGCTCATACGAGACCTATATTAATCTATAATTAAATGTGAGTTTCAAAGAATTTGAAAGAAATTGGTAAGTTAAATTCAAGAGCTTAAAACGACTATTATTTAGTCAAGGACAAATTCTAATTTAATACCAGGCTCCTTGGAGACTACATATTCAACCCAATTTTCCAAGTGCCCTACACTTCCTATCCTAATCAAGGTGATGACATTACTCTTCCTCCCATGCCATGACTAACCTGTTCTGAGATCTTGTCTTAGGAAGCTTTCCTACCTGAACAACACGGGATTCACCTTCCCGCCTCTGACTCCTCTTGCCCATCCAAACCCCATCTGTCCTCCAGAGTCTAGCTCCAATCCTACCTGCATTGGTCTGTTCTTAACTTGTTAGCCCCCTTCTCTGTAGTCCCTATAGCTTCAATAAGAAAATTAATTTATTTAAAAAAAACAATACATTTCTTTTTTTAAAAAAGACTATAAATTTCTTGGGCTGGAGAGATGGCTCAGTGGTTAAAGATAATTGTTTGCAACACCTATTAGTCCAAGTTCGATTCCGCTAGACGCACAAAATGGAACACTGCAACTGGAGTTCATCTGCAGTGACAAGAGGCCCCCTCTCTCTCTCTCCTTGCAAATAAAAAAATGAAAGTATTAAAGATAAAAGAATATAAACTTCTTGGACTGGAAAAATGGCTCAGCGGTTAAGGCACTTGCCTCCACAGCCTAACATTCTCTCTGTCTCTCTTCTATCTCTCTGCTTAAAAATAAATTAATTAATTAAAAAAGAATATAAACTTCTTTTTAAAAATATATTTATTTATTTATTTATTTATTTGAAAGAGAGAGAGAAAGAGGCAGAGAGAGACAGAGGCCGTGCCAGGGCCTCCAGCCACTGCAAATGAATTCAAGATGCACGAGTCCTCCTGTGCATCTGACTTTATATGGACACTGGGGAATCGAACTCGTGTCCTTCTGTATTGCAGGCAAACACTTGAACTGCTAAGCCATCTCTTCAGCCCTTTTTTATTATTTATTAAACTTCTTGAGTCTCAGAATCATTCCTTGTTAGGCATCTCCAGAGCAATGAATAGTGGGTCTAGTATACAGTCAATAGCTACTAAGCACCTGCTAACTGAAGAAGTCTGTTAGCCATAACTAAACAGTAGAAAATGCACGGCACAGAAAGAAAGCATGGTAGATGAGTCCAACTACCTTTCAAAGTGGATTTGTATTAAACACAATTTACCATTGCTCCCAATTTTCTAGGAACTGGCAAGTTTGCCACAAATGGTTTAGTCACACAATTCCCTTTCCCTGTCAGGCCCAGTGCCTGCTCAGCCTATCGTTCCATTCTAGAAAACAACAGTATGACTTTTCCTCTTCTGTGACACAAAGAGGAAACTGAGGAGAGGCAGGCCTATTCTCAACACTTGCTCATTGGCACCTTCCCTAATGTATAGCCTGAGATAATTCTTTTTTTTTTTTTTTGGTTTTTCGAGGTAGGGTCTCGCTCTAGTCCAGGCTGACCTGGAATTCACT
>PVHP010023288.1:0-27483 GCA_004024765.1 Zapus hudsonius
AATCTGTTTTTGCTGTGCCTCATGTTTTGCATTGTGAATGTTCTGTGCCATTATGGGTTTATTTTTGGTATTATGGCTCAGTTGAAAGCTGTGGGGACTTAGGAGTTGAGCTGAACATATTGTGTTTATATCTTGTATGATTATTAGTTTGTGGGGGCCAGGGGCGGACTGTCATGGTTTGATACAGGTGTCCCCCACAAACAATTGAATGTGTTCTGATAGATCGATCCTCAGCTGATGGCAGTTTGGGTTTTACAACCTCGATGAAGCTGTGTTGTTGGGGACGGGCTTATGGGGTTATAAGCCAGCTCCCCCTTGCCAGTATTTGGCACACCTTCCTGCCTCTGTTTGCAGTGCTGTGGCAGAGGTGATGTCCAGCCCTCTGCTCATGCCATCGTTTTCCCTGCCAGGATGGAGTCTCCCCTCGAGTCCGTAAGCCTAATAAACCCATTCCTCCACTAGCCACTTTTGTTTGGGTTCTTTCTGCGCAGCAACTAGAAAGCTGACTGCAACAACCAGCTTCCCCTTGCCAGTGTTTGGCACACCTTCCTGCTGTTGTTTGCAGTGCTGTGGTGGAGATGATGTCCACCCTTCTGGCCATGCCATCATTTTCCCTGCCATGATGGTCTCCCCTCAAGCCCATAAGCCAAATAAACCCATTCCTCCACAAGCCACTTTTGCTTGGGTTCTTTCTGTATAGCAACTAGAAAGCTTACTGCAACACACCCATAATCCCAGTACTAGGGAGACTGAGGCAAAAATGATATTGAATTGGAGACCAACCAGGTCTACATAGTGAAACCCTGTATTAAAGAAAGAAAAGAAAAAAGTTTCTGTGTTTGTCTGAGCCTGTAGAATTCTTGAAAAGTGTATGTGAAAGAAACCAATGGCTTCTATGCTAATCCATGCTTTAATGCTTTAGGAGAATACTGGAGACTGGGTAATTTATAATGAACAGAAAAGTATTAGCCCTCGACTCTGAGAGCTGAGAAATCTGAGAGCATGGAGCTGGTATCAGACCAGGGTCTCAAGCTTCATCACCCTATGATAAAATGCAGAAGGACGAGAGCCATGAAGTCAGAGAGGGTCAGAGAACTCTTCCTGATATCAACCCTTTCTTGCTAAAATGACATTGATAATCACCTCTTGGTAGTCCACTTGTAAATACTGTTATAATGGCAATTAAATTACCACATGCATTTTGAAAGGAATATCTAAAACATAGCAGTCTGAGCTGAGGATAAATATTGTAAAAATTACTAAAATAAACCTAGATAAACAATGTTCAGGAAAAGACATTCACTTGTAAAATAATAAATGATGTTCATTTAAATAGATGGAAATAATATGCACAGACATTTGGAACTGTGGATATACAGTGACAAATAATGTGAAAATGGTTTACAATTATTGACATTCAAATAAAGAAACATAGGTTAACCGTAGATGCTTCCTGTCAAGAACAAATGTGTACATCCATGAACTTGCATTTAATGACCATGACCTTGTCAGCGACATCCTGTTTGACATTTATAGAAAGATGAGCGATAATGGGACTGGTGAATTCATTAACATTAGCAACCATGCAAAAGCTGAATCTTTAGCACATTTTTATTAAGTGCAAACTAAAATCTCTTGGTTTGGCGAGGACAGAGATTACTTTTAAATTGGCTTCCCCAAGGGTGAGGGAAATTAAAGAATGCCATTTTTCCCTCAGTGATCAAAGGGTAGAAGGCAGCTCTCCCAGGTCTTGTTGTACCTTTGTGGCTCAAGGGCCAAAGGAGGATAAGGCACGCAACATCTCTGGATTGGGAGCCAAAGGAACACGGCCAGTGCTGAGTCACAC
This sequence comes from Zapus hudsonius, assembly GCA_004024765.1. NCBI lineage: Eukaryota > Metazoa > Chordata > Mammalia > Rodentia > Dipodidae > Zapus > Zapus hudsonius. Next base: position 1,847 of record PVHP010023288.1, read on the forward strand.
GGGGGACAGGAAGTTCTGTTCAGATTTTTCAAAAGGAAAAGACTAGACATTTGAGATTGAGGTTCATTCATTTATGGATTCAGCCAGTATTTAGAGAGCACCTCTCATGTGCTGAGTCTTGGGCTCGTTGCTGTGGTGACCAACATGGATGTGCAGAAGTGGGCTTCCATGCCAAGCTGATTGTACTGTATTGTTTCTGGGTTTATGTCCAAGTGTTTGGCAAATTGGTTCTGACTTTATAGGCTCTGGCTAAACACACACAATATCTAAATATATAGTAATATATTTTTATACATATATATATATATAAGAAGATATTTATATGTACATATATATGCATTTTTTTCAAAGAAAGGATCCTTCCAGGTAGCGCTGGCTGACCTGGAACCTGTAGTGATCCTCCTGCCTCTGCCTCCTGAGTTTTGGGATTACAGACGAATGCTACCAAGTTCAACTTTATGGGTTAACAGTGACTTCAGATATTCTAAAATGGCTATGTCTTAAACAGGGATTTCAGGAATTTTAAAATGGCTTGTGTCCTGATTGCCTTAATTTCTTCAATTAATTCATATTCCAGATTGTCACAGGAAAACAAAAAGGATCTTCTCTCTCTCTCCAGAAACAAAATAAAACAAAAAATAAACACCCCCCTTCCTTTGTCCAAAACAATGCCACAGTTATAGTGACTTGATGGGTGACTATTCTAAATGAAATTTTAGCATCTTCACTGTCACCCCTAAAACATGAACATGCTGCTAATACTTCTGTGGCAGCTTCGCTGAGTTCTAGTTTCCGTGTGGTAACATTCCTCAAAGTTTTCCAGAACAAGCACCCTCACATGGGAGAGGGGGCCACCGTGAATCCCTTGTTAGAGTTTCAAAAGGATTGTTTCTTGTCATTCCCCAGCCCACCAGTATTCCAGTAACCATAGAGACTCATAATTGTGAATACATTTTCATTATATCTGACTTGTCACAACTTTGAGGATTTTATTTTAGTAAATTAAATATATTATTAGTACATGTAGTACAGAAAGGGCATTTATTCTGTTGTAGCTCATGTGGCTTGTTACATTTTGGTGAATATTTTGACTCAATTCTGAGTTGAATTTCTCACACACTTTAAAGAAAATTATTTATGATGCTTCTCTTATCTGTTCAAGAAGGAAGGTTATTTTTCTTACTGATTGTAAGGATTTTGTATCTTACTCTTTGAATAAAAATATGTAAATGAAATTTGGACAATGAGGACCAAGTATAAGAAATATTTGCCAGTGACTTCATTTTTATAAACCTAGTCTTCCAGGAAATGGGGGGTCCGAGAAGATTGCTCAGTGGTTAAAGGTGCTTGCTTGTAGAGCTCACCCACCTGGTTTCTGTTCCTGAGCCACCCATGTAAGGCAGACATAGAAAAAGCAGTGCAAGCATCTGGCATTTGTTTACAGCAGCAAGAGGCACTGGTGTGTACTCATGTGTGAGTGCACATGAGTGTGCAAGCGTGAGCACACACAATTAAAAAAATAGACACCATCTGAGATGTCTTAAATTGTTGTGTCTTAAATTAATGTGTATCAAATTCTCTATACAAATTCGCTTTTTTTCATTGAAATTTTACCAGCATGTTTATGACTATGTTAATTTAGTGCACATAGAGATTCTTAATGTTTATGGGTTGCTGGAATTTTTTTCAAAATAATTTTTTGAGTGGGTTTTTTATACAAGAAAAAAAATTGAAAATAGTAGTTGTTTTTAAAAAATCCAATTTTACCCCAGAGTTCTTCACCTTCAACACTCCATCTCTGAGAAAGTTAACTTATGAGGAATTAATTGTTAATTTTACTACATTGTTACAGATGTATATTGTGCAAGTCATTCACATAATGAGCAATAGGCATGTTTTATACATCTATAAACATTAAAAATTCAAATAGTTGTAACCTAATTCAAAGCTTATTTGCTCTAAATCAATACTTATATGTTAAGTGATTAATTTCCAGGAAAAAACTCTCAGAATACAAACTAATTTAGGAGTTTCTTGAAGGAGTGAATGCATGTTCTGTAGAAATTCAACATTTTATAGATTCCATCTACCATTTGTAGAATAGACACCTTTTAATGTTTCCTGATGCATTGGTATTCCAAGAATAGCTAGAATTTTTAACATGAATCTTCTTCCTGTGGTTAATCCTCAGATGTGCATTTCAAAAGTAAAACACAGAGGTGGTTGAAACTTAACCGACTTTTTATCATTTCTACCATAGATTTTCCTAAGTAGATAAAAAATTGGTGTTATGTATTGGGATACTACAGAGAGAATGCATGGTTCTAGTGGGTCATTTTCTTATAGAAAGTTTCCTCAAATTTAAGACAAGATCCTGATAGTTTGTTATCAGCTTTATGAGAACCGATGATAAGCAAAAGAACTGTGCAAGGAAGAAAAGTGAAAGGAAATTATAGTTGGCTATTTGTGATTCATATAAGATAATAATTTTAGTGCAGGTGAACCAGATAGCAAGAGGTAAGTTCAGGAGAGCATTAGAAATGGGTTTGCTTGTTACTTTAATTTTTTGTAAGTAGAAGCTGACATATACTGAGACTAAATGTCTATATCCAAAGGCACAGTAAGGTGAGGAAGGACCTGGGCTCACTTGTTTTTTCAACTTTTAAAAACCGTTGTTTTTTTTTTTAAATATCTTCCATAAATATAGACAATGTACCACTATCATTACCCCCTCCCACCACACCCCATTTCCCCCTCGCTTTGCCCCCCTCCACTGAATCCACTCTTTTTCAAACTAGTCTCTCTTCCATTTCGATGTCATCGCCCCTTTTCCTCCTTCGAAACAGAAATTGTGGAGGTAATATCAGCCACTGTGAGGTCATGCATATCAAGGTCACTTTGTGTCTTGATGACAACCTGATCAGTAGTCCTCCTCTTCCATTGGCTCTTCCATTCTTTCAGCCACCTCTTCTGCAATGGTCGCTAAGCCTTGGAGAGTGAGACAGAGATGTCTCATTTAATGTTCAACACTCCTCTGTCACTTCTCAACACTAGTGAGTTTTGAATCACCTCAGTGGTCATTACCATCTGAGAAGAGAAGCTTCTCTAACCAAAAGTGAGAGTAGCATTAATATATGAGCATAAACATAAGTATTGGTAGGTATGATATGTGTTTAGCCAGACAATAGGAGCAGGTTTGCGGATAGAGCCCATGACCTCCTCAGCAATAAGCATCTGACAAGGTTTTCAGTAGCAGGCATATGAATTCTCTCCCATAAAGTGGGCCTCAAATCCAATCAGAGAACAATTGGTTTCTTTCAAAAGAGACATGTCAGCACTGCACCAGTTGGTACATTTTGCGGGACTGGTGAGCCATAAGGCTTGCAAGTTCCACTGCTGTTTAAAAGTGTGGATGATTTTTCTCCTCCCAAAGGCTGCATGATGCACAGCTCTTTCTAGGAACATGACAGCTAATTAATAGAGGGAAAGTTCCAGCTCAGCTCCAGCTTGATTTCTCAGTGACCTGCAGCCCAAGCCTGTGTGTCATCAGCAATAGAGTTTCACCATCCAGTTTGGTTGGGTAACCAAGAACCTTGGCAATAGCCTGTTTTGGGGGCCTTAGGGGTGTTCTTGGTCAACAACAAGCTGGAAGTTTCCACCACTCACACTGAAAAATTTTTAATAACAATCTATGGTTTCTGAGCATAACATTAATCACCTCCATAAGATATTTCAGCCCAAACTCTCTTTTCTAACATACATTATTAGCTAGCCAAGAAGTTTTCCGTATGGCTTATTCATAACATCTTAAATTTTGCTTAACCCTCATTCCACACCCTCCTGTCCTCCGCCCCTTCCCCTGACCTCTCTTAGACCAGTCTACTCTCAGTATTCTGCCCCTTTAGTTACATATCTACTATAGCTTTCCCATAAGCCCTCCCCTCTCTTCCTTCCTCAGAACTCCTTTCTAGATTCCTGGCCTCTGTTACTGACTTTTACACCAATTCAGGAACAAATCTAAGCATTTGAAGCTAGCTTCCACAGAAATGAGAAAACATGCAGCATTTGACTTTCTGGGCTTGGGTTGCCTTATTTGATATCATCTTTTCCAGATCCACCCCTTCCCCTGCAAACTTCATAATTTCATTTTTTTCTTTATCGATGAATAAAACTCCATTGTGTAAATACACCACCTCTTCATTATCAGTTCATCAGTTGCAATGCATTTAAGCTGGTTCCATATCTTAGCTACTGTGAAAAGAGCAGCAATAAGCATGGATATAAGGTGAGTAATGAGTAGAATCCCTAGGGGATAAGCCATGGAGCAGCATAGCTGCGTCATGTGGTGAGTTTATTTTTAGCTGTCTCAGGAACCTCCACACTGATTTCTACAATGGCTGTCCATTTTCCATTTCCACCAACAATGAAGAAGGGATCCTCTTTCTGAGTCCTAATTCTTGTCCAGTCTTTTTGGGGTGATACGACACTGCTTCTTCTAAACAGAAGGATGCTTGTCAGTTAATTGGAATTGCTTAAGAAAATCCAATTGAACAAATGGACATATGGACTGAAATAACATTAGTATAAGCAGGGCTATTTGAGGAGGAAATACCATTCTGGAACATCCTTCCCAGTCCTGACAAGCTGGAATGACAATCTGGAACTTTATTTTTACCACCCATCAATCTCTGATACAATGAGACAAATGCTACTTGCCAAACTTGATTATTAAAGCAAATATAGTTTTAAACTTATACATATTTCAATCTCATATGAAGGAAAAGGGTTATATATTTTTTGAGCATGAAATTGTCTCCTTCCTTCTGATCTGATGTGGCATCAGCTGGTTTCATAGTCATATTTGTATGGAAAGTGCCCGAAAAAGCAAAACAAAATTACCAGAGACAATTTTGTTATTCTATGAAGCTAGAGAGAGCTGTAATCTATTGAATGATTACAAATTCTGTTTGGGTTGTGGGTTTAGGAATGGACAATAATGTAATCAGCTCGATTCTTTTTGTTATTCATCTCACTAGATAGGTTTGTGTTAATCTAACTCTATACAGGGCTTAGAATTAAGGACATCATTCAAGGTTCTAAATATATCTGGTTACTCTGTGAGAATGAAAGTTAACGTAGGCTATGGCTCAGTGGAGAAAGCACCTGGCTTGTGAGCCTGAGTACCTGAGTTCAGAACTACAGCACTCAGGTAAAGCTGAATGTTCTAGCATATGTAATATGCAATCCCTGTGATCTCAGCTCACTTACGCTGCAGAAGGAGGTGAGTCAGGAAAATACTTGGAAGCTTGCAGGCCAGTCAGCCCAGTGAATGTAGTATGAACAACAGGGGAAACCCTGCCGCATAGGTACATGGGGAGGGCTAACACCTGAGGCTACTCTCTGATCTCTGTATGTGTGACATATTGTGGGAAACCCTTTTTCTCTCTCTCTTACTTTCTCTCTCTCACTCACACACACACATCATACACATACACAAACAGCAAAAAGTTTTTTTATTTAAAAAACTTTTATTGATAATTTCCATAAATATGGTATTTTTGTCACTTAAATTTTTTTATTTTATATATAACAGGATTTACTCTTAAATCTCCTCACTCTAGATACAGTTGCCCTGGGGGCCCTCCTCAGTGTGGTCATGGGATTCATGGTGGGGTCATGAAGGCCTTGGTTAGTCCCTATAGGGTAGTGAGGGGTGCATGCCTCAGGGTATTCCTACCCACTCTGTGACTCTTACAATCTTTCCTTACCCTCTTCCACAATATTCCCTGAGCCATGGAAGGCCTGTTGACAGTCTGATTTAGTGTTGAGTTCTCTGTAGCCTCTGGATTTCTGCTTTGATAGGTTGTGATTTCTGCTTTGATAGGTTGTGATTGATTACTGTGTCCGTCACCATCACCAGGGAACTGGTTGTCAGGCTAGCAGTAAAAGTAGTATTCATGTTGCCACTTCCTCTGCAATTTCTCCTGGACCTTATCAGATGTGGTAGAGGTGGCAAATCTTGTGGTGGGCAGTCAGCTATCTACTTGTCTTATTGATGGATCTAGGCTCTGTTTTCTCTGCCATCCATAAGACAAAACAGATTCTCAAACCAAGAGTGAGAGCGGCTTGGGCTAAAGGGGGTACATAAAATTTGGAGACTTTAGGTGTGCAAGCCCACTCTTCCCCAGAGAGCAGTGGGGCTTTTCTCTCTCAATTATTAATTTCCCAACCATGGGATTCTGACTTGGTTTCCAGTACCAGATATGAGTTCGTTCCCACTGAACAGGCCTCACGTCCATTCCAAGAACAGTTTGTTACCTGTAGAGGCTACATTCCAGTATCACACAAGTGTACACTTCTTATCTGCCAGGCTGATTTCATAGTCTGCAGGGTCCCCTACTTATTCATGCTGTTGGTGACCATTGTCCTCCAGAGGCTCCCATAAGGCTCTCCAGCACTATGAGGGCTAGCCAGAAGGAAACTAGTTTCCATAACAAGTTTTTTTTTTTTGTATTTAAAGCTGGCAATTGCTTACAATCTATGTACAAAGCTTTGGAATCAGTCACTGGCAGCACAATACAAACAAATAAAACATCCTGCATGACAACTTCACTGTCATATAACAAATATTCGTAATAACACATTAAGGTTAACCATTTTTGGCAGCAGTCATAAATTTACAGGAAGTTGAAAGAAAATTACTAGAAAAGTATGCTTCCCTCCATCATTTTGGAAACAAATTTCTGACTTGATGCTCCATTTCCCTAGCAAATTTCACAATAGCTTATAATCAAGATGATAAAAAAAAATCCTCAAAACCATAAAAGTCAGGAAATTAGCATTAATACATTCTTAACATTGAGTTTTACCAGTAGTCCCAATTACGTCCCTGACAGATGAAGATCCAAGTTTGAAACATTTGCTGCATTTAGTTTCTGTGTCTGTCTCAAGGCTTAGGAAAGTCAATTGTTCCTTGAATTCCCTACATATGACACTAATTTTATCTCTTGATTAAATTCATGCATCTTTGGCAGAAACATCACAGAGGAGATCCTGCTTCATTCTTACCTCTGTGGTGCATGATTCTGACTTGTCTCATTACTGACTTTGGAAAGTGGGTTAATGTGAGAACCTGCCAGCCTTCCTCACAGTCCAGTTTACTTGTTCTCCCCAGTAAAATAGTAAATATGTCACGAGTTACTTTACAGTGATACAAATATCTTAATCACCTTAAAATTTGGTTTTTACTGACATTTTTGTTGACTGTGCTTGACTATTTTAATGCACTAAAATCCACTGTTATTGTTATTTGTTTGAATGCTCGTTTTTGTTGTAGGATCCACTTTGATTGCTTTCCAATGATCGCTGACACATTGCCGTGATTCTTTATGCATTGATTGGCCAATCTTCTGGTGCAACTAAACTTTTGAGGCTGAATTTTGTACTTTTCTCTCCTTGGAATTGGTCATGTTGCCCCAAGTGCTGTTTCCTTGCACAGAGAATTGGATTGAGAAGCCAGATCTTAGGTTCTCGATGTGATCATTGGTCTCTGGTATCATGACTCTCTAACTGTCTCAGAGAATGAAAATGAAAGAATTTATGACAACACACACATGTGTATTATATTTACACATATTTTTCTTACATCTACAATACAACTGCTATAACTATATATATAAAAATAAATCTGAAAATTCATACCAGTTCTTCGTTTCAATACAACCTCATTGATTTTGTCCCATGGTTTTTGTTTTATTTCAGTTTGCATAAGTTATTTACTATCAAAGAGAAAAATGGCTTAAATTATACTGAATACATCTATGTTTTATTTGATGACTCAAGCATGTATCTAAGCCTCCATGGCCACTCTGCTTTTTATTCTGCCTGGATGTTTCCTCCCTCTCCTTCGGCTGCTGTACATTGTGCAAGAAGGTCATCTTTCATGGGGTGCCCTCTTATTCTTCTAGGCTCTGACACCTTGTTTGAGGTAGCCCTCTTACATGGGTGTTGTTGGTTGGCTTTTCATCACTGTGACAAAATACCCAAGAAAAATCAATGCACGAAGGGAAGACTGATTCTGGCCGGCAAGCTTCATCAGTTTTACTGTGTTGAGGAACACCATCACAGCAGAGAAGCCCTGGAAACAGGCACAGAAAGGAAGGGACTAGGGACAAGAGATGTCATTCCAGAGTATTCCCCACTAACCTACTTCCTCCAACTAGTTCCCACCAGCTAGTGTTCACCCCTTCCCCCAAATGCCATCATATTATGAATCTATCAACGTATGAGTTCACTGATGAAGGCAGAGCCCTCACGCTGCAATCATTTCCTGAAATCCTACCTCTTAACATTGCACTAGGGACCAAGTCTTCAACACAAGAGGCTGTGGAGATATTACATATTCAATCCACACCAGATATGCCTGTCACTTTCTTCAGCTCCTGATACCTGAGCCAGGCCACTCAGCTCCCCTGTGTCCCCACCCTACTGGTAGATTTGCCTTCTGACCTACATGCTGGATTTATGATTAGGGTGGAAGGGAAGGGGAAAAGGGGAACAACATATTAGATTTGAAAATTACATGCCAAGCTTATAAAACATTTAACAATTCAACATATTATTAAAGAAAAGGATGGGGCATATTTCTGGAATCACATTTTATACTACTTTACAAAAAGCAATGGAAGAGAACTAATTAGCTTGAGAGTTCATTATAGCATCATGGAAGAGAAAGTTTTGATAGATTGTTCAGAGGTGATGGGAGAGAGCGACTGAGTGATATTAACCAAAGGCAAAGTTTTATGACCAATTTCCCCTTTAGTCAAGGTTCATCGAGCAAAATTTTGTTTGTTATTGGTTCAGTTCCTAGTTCTTTGCTACTGAGAAATAGTCCTGAATTTTGTGCTTTCTGTAACATTAGTGTTAGTGCTTAAACTAATATTTTCCTAAAGATATTGTCACTTAAAGTAATCTTTTAACTTTACTAAGACACAGTGTAACATATACTTTATATGAGGCATAAGAATTCATTTCCATAAAATTTAATTGCCTGAGGCAAAAACAGATTAATTTATGTGTTAACTTGATTGGATTAAGGAATACTTGGGAACATACTGATACACTATTTCTGGGTGTGTCCCTGTGGGGGTTTCTATAGGAGATTAGCGTGTGAGTTGGTGAGCTAAATGGGAAAGATTTGCCCTCAATGTAGATAGGTATCATCCAACCCGCTGGATGCTCAGACAGGACAAAAAGGAGAGGAAAATAGTTCTCTCTCCCTCCCCCCCCCTCTCTCTCTCTCTCATCTCTCTGTGTCTCTGGAGCTGGGAAACCCTTATTCAAGTTCTGTACATTATAACTCCTGGTTCTCTAGATTTGGGGCTGGAACTTACACAGGCCTGATGGATTCTTGGGCCTGGGGTTTTGGGCTGAGTTACACCATTGGCGTGATGGTTTGAATCAGATGTTCTCATAAACTCACGTGTTTTGAATACTTCTTTCTCACCTGGTGGAAATTTGGGAGCTGGAGCCTTACTGGGCATGTTTTGTTGGGGGCTGGTTTAGAAGTGTTATAGCTTTTACTTGATATCATATCTCATTCCTTGCTTGTGTTTCCTACCTGCAGTGACAAGGAGGTGATGTCACCTCTCTGCTCTACTATCTTTTCCCTGCCACCATGAAGCTTCCCTCAAGACTATAAGCCAAGATAAACCCTTTTCTCCCATCAGCTGCTTTTGATTGGGTGTTGTGTCCCAGAAATGTGAAGATGACTAAACCAATTGGCATTCTGGGTTCCAAGGTCTTCAGTCTTAGATGAAGCCACACTACCAGTTTCTTTGACTCTTGCTCTGCCTGATAACATATTGTGAGATATTTCTACCTCCATCATCACGGAATCTGGTTCCTCCAGTAAATGCTTCCTTCCCATATTTTCTCTGTCTCTCTGAAGAATACTGATTAATACACATAACAAAGTTAATATCATCACACAGAAACAGGTCATGGTTTGTTTAGCCAACCAAAACCCAAGAGCGCATTAGTTTAGGATTTCAGGGCTAATATCCTGCCACCCTGCATCCCTGCTCAGTGGTCATTTCTTTCTTGGGTAATGGTCATAGTCAGACAAGCTATCTTGGTTTGAAGGAAACAGATTTTCGAAGCACAATGTCGTATGCTCTTATCTGAGGTCCTTTCAGCAAGGACTGATGTATAACTTGGTTTTCCAGATGGATTTACCCACAGGAAGTGAGAGTCCTGTGCAAATCGTCTTTTTTTTTTGTGCAGTTAAAGCTTCTAATATATGAAATAATATATTGGAGCTGTTTAAGACAGCGTGTTGGAGCTTACTGGCATATGTAAAATTCTTACCTCAGAGAAAACAAAAGAGGTGTATACCCATAAACTAGTAGGGCAATTATCTATGACGTTGAATGATCAATGATTAATCTCTGTCCCTCATTTTACAGACAATACCCCCATTGTGAGTGGACAGGCAGGAACTGTTTGCAGTGGCATTCAGAACCCTGCTCTCTAATGTCATTGTAGATAATATGCACCTGCCAATTTGCATAATCAATATTTCACCTTTCCATCACACATGGTTACTGTTGCAGTGCATAGTGATCCACTTCCTGACCTTTAGGACTTTAAATCACTGGGCTTAGTGAAATCCCCCAGGTGCCTTTGAGGAGTAGCCATGGAAAAGCATAAGCGTGGCTAGAATCCTAAGCATTTGATGCTGTGCATACCAAGAGCCAACGGCAGCACAGGTAAGTGGCATCATTCACAGAGGCGGAATAAATCAGCCCAAGTTGAGGCATCTCTTTCATTGGCCTGTGGAATTTTTCTTCCTGGAAGTGAGAGACCCCTTGGGGCAAAGAGGATGACAGATGAGCACGTTTACCTCTTGATACCTGTAGAAACAAAATGCTACACATATTTATTTACATAGGTTACACAGAAATCCAAGTCAGTTTTGGAAACCAATGAGGCGTGTGGTATGGAGTCCAGACTGCCAAGTCTGGGCAGGCCTAGGGCACTCTTTCAAAGTAAATTTCTTCAACGAGTTTGTAATCTTAGTGACTGTGAGGATGAGGCAGGTAGATTTCAAGTTCATAGCATGTCTGGCTACGGACTCAGCCTAGGTGAGTTAGTGAACCCTTATCTCAAAATTTAGAAGCAGACTGGGGATAAAACTCAGAGGAAGAATGCTTGCTTAGTGAGCAAGAGACCCTTGGTCCCTCCACCCTAACCCCAGCAGTTTACCAAAAAGGAAGAAAATAAGAAATAAAACCAAAAGTTTGTAACAAAATAACATACCTGCTCTGAAATGAGATTTTTATGACACTGTATTATGACTTTGGGTGGCAGTTTTGTTGGTCCTATTTGTGACAGGCCTCAGGCTCCTGTGCCTCTATTTAGGGTCAGTCAAATGTATTTTCTACTCTGTTTGAGAAGCATCTGCAATATTATTTTCCTTTGTTTTATATTTTAGGTTTTCCAGTGCTATGTGCATAGAAGTGTTGTACCCCTCAGTGACCTACAATCCAGCCCTTATTTCTACATAAACATCTTATTTCATTACTCAGAGTTTGTGGGGTCATCTTTCCCAGGTATCACAAATAACCCATTCAAGCCCCATGGGGATGACAGAAAATTTTTCAAAATCCTCTGCATCACCTGGACCCCAAGACAGGGTGGGCCATGGGAGAGCCTAGAGGCCAAGAAGACCTTTGACTTGGCACCAACAGTGTTGACCAGCAGTGGATGCTGAAAGCCATATGGCTGGACAGCCAGACCAAATGTACTAACAGGTGCAATAGTGTCCTGTCTGTTATGGGGGAAACCAACTGCCCTCTGATTGGACTTGAGGCTTGCTTCATGAGAGGGAATTCCTGCCTGGTACTGAAAACCTAATTAAAATCTATGGTTGGGATGGGGAGATAGTTCAGTAGTTAAGGTAAGGTGCTATTAAGATTTTATCATACGACTCAGAACAGCATACAATTTAAAACTTGTGAGTTATTTATTTATATAATTTTCTATTAACATTTTCCAGCCATGTGAACACGGGGAGCAATAATTTGGATCTTGAATGGCCCTGAAAGGTCAATGTGTTAAAGACAACAACTTGCTTTGTTGTGCCCGGGACATGAATCATCCCTCTCCCAACACATCCATGCTGCCCTCGCTACCTGCCAGTCAGTCACTGGGTAGTTCTCCAGGCTGTCCTTTGGTCTATGGAGGGATCGTGGTGCTTGTGGGAAAGCAGCCCTTGCTTTACTTGACCATGGCTCTGAAACACAAGAGCTCCGATGCTAGCAGGTCAGATGTGCCCGACAGAACTCTTAAAGCACTTCTTGTATGTGAAAAGGTGAGTGTTTTCAGTAAGAGAAAACACTCTCTATGCTGAGGTTGCTGACACCCACGGCAAAAGCAACTCTTCTATCCTCCCTGGGATTTGAAAGAAAAGTAGAAATCCATACTAGTTCACGTTGATGTCTTGAACTGCGAGTTACAGCTATGTGTGGTAAATGCACGGTCACTCACCTCACCTCATCTAGTCTCTCTCTTCATGCCAGCATTGTGTCATCTCACTGTCACAGGACGGAGGGTGAGCACAGCATATTCATTATTGAAAGAGAAAATACATTCATCTATCATTACAATATATTGCTATAAACTGTTCTATTTTATTAGTCACTGTGCCTGCCTTCTGAACTAAGCTTTATGACAGGGCCGTATGCACTGAATAAACACAGAATACGGCTTGCTGTTACCTGTGGTTTGGGACTTTCATTGTAGATTCTGGAAAATCTCACATGTAGTAATTGGGGAAGGACTTCTGTATTTTGTCTTATATTTACTGATCAAAGTTAAGAGTAACCCATTTATTTCATTCATATGTAAAAGAAAGTAGGAACAAATAAAAGCGGTTCCCCTGCTTTAATATGGGGAAATGTTGAGGTTTTGGGGAAGCCTGGGTTTAAAACCTGGTGACACTTGCTGACATTTGGGCAAGGGCTTAGCTGTTCTTCCTCAGTCTGCAAGTTGGGTGATCATTTCAGCTAGCTTAATGTGGTGTCCACAGGGTTAAATGAGGGACATGTGAGCATTCTTAGCTCTGTTGAGTGTCCTGGGCACTCAGAGAAGGAACTGTGATCATTGCTGTTGTGCTCTGTGCCCACAGCCATTTGTGTGTGTGTGTGTGTGTGTGTGTGTTTTGATTTCTTAGATTGAAAAAATATATAGTTTTAGATTTCCTGAAGAATTGAACATATGTTACATGGAATTCCTAACACCCACCCCTCTCCTACTCTCTGTTCCTCTCCAAAATTTCTCCAATTACTCACAACTTGCATAGGTGTACTGCATTTTTTACAATTAAGGAATCAGTATGAATTCGTTAGTGTTAACTATGGTCTATTATTTACACGAGTACTCATTTGTTATGTTGCATTGCGTTGTGTGTTTTCATTAAGGCACAATGACATGTGTGTATAATGACATGTGTGCATGACACATGTGTATGATGACACATGTGTATAATGACATGCATGCACAATGACATGTGTGCATAATGATACATATGCATAATGACACGTGTGTATAACAACACACATGCACAATAACATGTGTGTATAATGACACTGTGTATAATGTCATTAGTGTATAATAACACACATGTATGATGACACATGTGTATAATGACACATATGTATAATGAAATGTCTGTATAATGACACAGATGTACAATAACATGTGTATAATGACATGTGTGTATAATGACACCTGTGCACAATGACACCTGTGTATAATGACACACATGCACAGTGACACCTGTGCACTGACAGTCCAGCATCTGCTGCTCCTACATGTGCTTTTTTTTTGTTTGAGGATTATTTTGATCTCAAGGAAGTGTCGAGACAGAAAGTTTGAAAGAGCTCTCTGTTTCCCTTCGCCTAAAAACAGGAATATATTTCTTTTGTAAAGACCATACCCTCTCTTAAAACAAGAGGAGACTAATTTCTCATTTTCAGACTTGAGTTCATGAAACAAATCTCACTAAAGAACCACCACACATTCCCTACTCCTCCTCTCACAACTTACCACCCTTAGATGCCAATTTGTGTGGTTACTGTGCCACCTTTGTTCCTATACATGCCTGCATTTAACCAACCTCGTGAGGTTTCCCTTGTTTTTGGTCACTGCTCACTTAAAAGGAAAAACATACTTTTTATACCTTCTCTCCTGCTAATCTGCTTCTTATCAGTTTAATTTTCATTTTCAGTCCCAGAACCTAAAAAGACAGAGGAATTATTTTCCCCTCCCCTACACCACCATTACAGTTTCATACAAAACAAATCTATCACCCTAACATTTTCTTGTTTAGGTATTCAATCCTCTCTCTGTCTCCCCACATCTCTGGCAGGCAATTTCTAAAAACTGCTTATATGTTCACCACTTCCAAAATTTCTTATAGTCACATTCCCATAGGATAAAGTCTTTTCAGAATGGCTTTTTATTTAGCAATATGTCTTAGTATTTCATTGAAAATATTTATGTCTTTTTCAAGATTTATTTATGAGAAGAGAGAGAGAGGGAGGGAGAGAGAGAGAGAGCAAGCATGCCAGGGCCTCCTGTCATTGCAAAGGAACTCCAGACACATGCCCTACTCTGTGCATCTCGCTTTACATGGTTACTGGATAATTGAACTTGATTTGTCAGGTTTTGTAAGCAAGAGCTTTTTTTGTATGCATTTTTGAAAAATAGCATTTCAGGCTGAACATATAACTCAATGAGAGGGCACTTGCCTAGGATATACAAAGACCTGAATTCAATCTCAAGCACTAGAAAATAAAATAAAATAAAATAAATAAAGGGCTGTAGAGATGGCTCAGCAACTGAAGGCTCTTGCTTACAGCTGGGCGTGGTGGCACACGCCTTTAATCCCAGCACTCTACAGCCCTTTATTTATTTTATTTTTCAAAAATGCGTACAACTTATCATCTATGGAAAGGTTTATTCATGGAATGTTCCAGGTAAAACATGAGAGTTGCTTTTGGTATCTGGCTGCTTCCTTAATACAATATGGAACAGAACAGAGGGTAGGAAATGAAAGCACGGACATTCTGGGTCCTCTGTGTAGAAGCACATTGTTTGGGATAATAGCTCGTGTGTGTGTGTGTGTGTGTGTGTGTGTGTGTGTGTGTGTGTGTAGTGCAAAAGGGCTCCTACAAGTGATTTATAAACTGGTTACCCTGAAAAAAATTGATATATATATATATATATATATATATATTTTTTTTTTATCTTGGAGGAGTTAAAAGTAAGGAGCCTCTGATACTACTGGGTCAGAGGTACCTGTATTTTAATAAAATCTCCATGTAATCCTTATATGAAGCCATTTACTTGTTTGTGAAATAAACACTACACTTGGTGTCACACTAGTTGGCTTCAGGTCCTCAGGCTTCATTAAAGCACCAACTATGTAGCTTCTCTCATGTGACAGCCTCCATGATGGTTTCTGAATTGACCCAGTGAGGAGCTTAGTCATCATGCTGTGACCTGAGTGACCTTCCATGAAGAACTAGTATTATTCAAAGAATCAGACCAAGAAATCTTACGAATTAACTATACTAGGTACTAAGAAACAAAACAAAACCAAAGCAACAACATAAACACTGTAGGACAATGCTAATTGAAAGGACTAGTTTAGTCTGGAATGTGGTCAGTGGTTCACTTTTTCCTTAGAAAATAACCTTATAATGAGATGCCACTTAAATGAAGCAAAGGCAGAATGTCTACCACCTAGCCATGGAAAGTCCATCTGTCTGGGAACACGGGACTGGGGGATGAGGCTGTGAACTTGACTCTTCAATGTATGCCCTATCAAGATAAATAACAAGGAATAATGATAAAGGACCCTGGGCTTCACTCATTGGCACTGCAGCTTCTCCCAAGGCTCCAAGACATGCTTAACAGTTCTTTCACTTACAATTGTCAGAACGACAGTTATGCCAAATAGGACTCTCGGTGTTAAAATTTGAGTTGTTTGTGAATGAATTTTAAGTCTCTATAGTTTGAGGCCATTCATTTATTGAAAGATCTACATAGAAAAGGCTATGATTATTTATTGCCACTGGCTAATAATGGTGTTGTCCATCAGTATTTGCCAAGTGTTCTTACTGGTATCCTCATTTCATTGTCACCATAGCCTTGTGGCTATGTATTGTTGCGGCTTGAACGCATCCCCTAAAGCTGTTGAGAACACAATTCCCAGTACAACAGGGTTAAGCAAAGGGGCCTTTAATGCTACTCCCATTAAGTGGGTTCCAAATAAAAGGGCAAATTCCCTTCTTTCCCATAACCATCTCTTCCATCTCTCTGTCTCCTTCCCTCTCCTTTTCCTCCTCTCCTGTGTTTTCTTGTCCTTCCGTCTTCCACCATGAAATATCAGTAAGAGGGTTTTACCAGAGCTGAGTTCTTCAACCTTAGGACCCCCAATCTCTAGAACTGAAATAAACAATTCTCTGTTCTTTTTGAATTATCTAATTTCAGGTGTTCTATTCTAACAGCACAAAATGGACTGAGGCAATATTATCATATCCAAGGTACAGATGCAGAAGAAAAGGCCGAGCCCAATGTTGAAGAGCCCTACATTAGCACACTGGAGAATCGAGTGTCATGAAGGCTCTAAGGGGATTTTGGATTGCAGGTAGGACCATTTCATCACTACTATGATGTCCGTTTTGAGCTTCAGGTATTAGCTCATGTTTGGGAGATGTACAACTCACACGTCTCAACCTCCCAGGAATTCACTTCATGCTGGACGTGGATCTACAGCAAGCTTCCCACGTATCTTCCTAACTCTCCCAGGGCACACATGACCTCAAAATTCACAGCTCTGCCTGAAGGAGAAACTTCCACTGCAAATGAGCAATCCTAAAGACTTCCATCTTAATTTCATAAACTTTTGAACTCCCTTTTCAATATGAATCATATTTCTATTGCATGAATTAGGAGACAAAGCCAATTGCTGCTGAAATCAATCATGTTAATTCATATCAGATCAAGTCTTAAGTTTTCCTCTATACATTGGACACAGTAGATGACAATATAATTTTTTTGAAATGTTTACAGTATCACTTCCTCCCTCACCAGTATCGTTCCTCATGTCTCATAGTGCCTGGAATGCCCACCACTAGAATCATTCCTTGGAATTCATATGATCTTGTAGATAAACAGTCCCTGTTAACATAACACCTAAGAGAAGTAACTCAAAAGTTCAGATGATTACAATGATGCAAAAATATTAATAAATTAATCTGGGCTTGGTGGTTCATGCCTGAAATCCCAGCACATGGGAAAATGAGGAGGAGGATTGCAAGTTCAAGGCCAGCCTTAGCATAACCCAGTCTCAAAAACAAAACAAAACAAAACAAAACAAAGGAGCAAAGCAGTTGAATGATGGGCTCTTCCCAGACTCATCTATTTACTATGTACCTTGGAGTAGTAATTGGAATATTAAAAAAATGGACTTTAGAACCTCATGTTTCCCAAGATATTTTTAAATGATTTTTAAAATATTTTTTGGGACTGTAGAGATGGCTCAGTGGTTAAAGGTGCTTGCTTGCAAAGCCTGACAGCCTAGGTTTGATTCTCCAGCACCCATATAAAGGCAGATGCACAAAGTGGAGTATGCATCTGGAGTTTGTTTACAATGGAAGGAGGCCGAAGCATGCCCATACTCTGTCAGCCTCTTTTTGTCTCTCTCTGTCATAAATAAATAAATAAATAAATAAATAAATAAATAAATAAAATACTTAAAAATATAGATATAGTGGGTTTTTTGAGGTTTGCTATTGAACCCAGAGCCTCTCATATGGTAGACTCTACTAATGAGCGACCCTCCCAACCCTTTATGTTTTTGTTTCATTTTGGTTATATTTTGTATTCTTAATCCTTATCCTGAACTTTTCTTTAAATGTTTTAAATCTATTTACAATCTCGGCATTGTCGTGTTAAATTCCAAGTCATATTAGTTAGCTGAAGCTTTCTATGACCTTGTTCAGTTGTCAACAAAGGCAGAGGATTACTGACTAATTAAGTATGTATCCTCTCTAACAGAAATGCAGAGAAATGAATGTCCTTGAGTTTCTATATTCCCTGACATTGTCATTTTAACTTTATTCATTAACTTTCTCTTGCAGGCTGTGAGACCAGGGAGAAACTATGCCTTTCAGCTGCAGTTTGGATTCTCAATGTAATGGTCATCATTTACTTCATTTGAAATTCTTGTCACTGTGCTGATGCCAGGAGCTTGACCAGATGGGGAATTATAGTATCTTTTTACAAAAATTAATGAATTATTTTGCATGTGTGTGGGCGTGTGCACATGCAGGTCAGAGGTCCACCTTGCTGTGTTCTTTGAGACATGTCTCTTGCTACTGCAACTGTGAGCTTCCCATACAATATGGCTTTATTTGTGTCCTTGGGGAACAGAACCCAGGTTATCAGGCTTTGCAAGCAAGTACCTTTAGCTGCTGAGCTACCTTCCCAGACTCTAGATACAGGAAGAAAGAGACATCGTGAGCATGGGAAAGAGGGCCTGGCAACTGTGGCTCCGTTCTGTAGTCAATGATTCCGTGTAACCAAGAAGCTTTATTGACACTCGGATTATAAAGACAGAAAGTTGGATGCAGAGACTGAAGTCATCTAATCATTGCTTTCTTCTCATAGCATCCCTTGATTAGATAAAAACACGACTCTACTTTTTTTGAGTAGAACTTTCCCTGCTTGCAAATGCCAGGCTCAAGCAGGTAAGTCTTTGGGATATTTGAACTTGGTTGGTTCTGTGTAGGGGTTGCTAGGGCAGACATTCATCAGTGGCGCTGTGTTAAACCAGCCAAAACAACAGAGAACTTTGAGCCTACAGCTCAAGTGACTGGGATATTTTTAGTAGAGCTCTCTACTATAGATAAAACAGTCACATCAGGAGTGACAGACTATAAAGTATTTGAGCCACCATGGGTGGCAAAATTTCCTGTTGCTCTCAAGTTCCGATATGTTCTGGAGAAATTTAATGTTTTATCAAGTTCTTGATTATAACTAAATGTGCTTGGGGACTGAGTATTCTTGTGGTTATTTCATTGGCATGTAATATAATAAAATCAAATTCCATACTGCTGTTTGGATAACATCTGTCTGGCTACCATATTGGGGAAAATTTCTTTGTTCATTTACTTACACTGTAAGTCCAAGATATATATATATATATATATATGAAGTAGGATCTAGCTCTAGCCCAGATTGACCTGGCATTCACTATGTAGTCTCTGGGCGGCATTGAACTCATGGCAAACCTCCTACCTTTTTCTGCCTCCTGAGTGCTGGGATTAAACACATACACCATGCTTTGCTTATACTGTGTTATTAAACAAGCATGATAGGCACTTTCCTTATTCTTTAATTATAAAATAATCTGTTAGAGTCTCTGAACTCTCTCCCACCCATCCCCAGTCAACAGAAGATCTGGCCCACCTGACTCCTTTCTAGAGCATACTTCCACAGGCCCTCCCCAGATGTCATCCCCTCCTCTCCAGACCCTCTTTCTTGAAGGTGAAAGTTTCTCATTTCTGGATGTATCTCTGATCTCTCTCTCTGTCTGTCTCTACCTCAGCTGAATCCATTTCCCTCCCCCCTTCCCGCACACCCTTTATCACTCTGTCTCCCTCCAGGTTCTTCTCTCTCTATCTTGGTTTCAGAGACCCCACTTCTTATTCTCCTCTCTAGGTTCCCAAAGCGCTGACTCTGCATGTCTGGTGCATCAGCTGCTGTCACTGGGGCCCAGCAATCCAGAGGCCTGCTTCTCATGCTAACCCACTCTAGGTCTTCCAGACACTGTGATTTCACCCACTCTCCCTGACCTATCCCTTCCTAGTCCATGCTGCTCTGAAATGCTAATTTCTTTCTACTAACAAATTTCATGATCCCAGAACCTCTGCTCAAACTCTAACATAATCTAGTAGTAATCACCCCATCATTTAATGATGATGGATGAGTAGATTTGAAGCAGCAATGTCAAATTGAGTGATCAGGTCAGAAGCACACACCATGAATTTTGAAGTAGTAATTGGAATATAGGAAATAAACTTTGGATTCTGAGAGATGTTGGTCCCAGCTTTCCCCCTTGCTGGTTGTGTAGTCTTGAGCATATTAAACTTCTCTGAATCTCTGCTTTCTCACTCAAAGTAAGACAGTGATGACTATGTAACTTCTATAGTACAAGATAATAGCTCAATATGGTGCCTGGAATATATAAAAATCTCAAAAATGAGATATCCTTCATTACATCAAGAGAAAGGACTAGGTGTATTATATAGCTTTATAGTCCCAGATATAGTTTGTTTTTGAGCTGAAAATACTTTTCTTCCTTATTCTAAATAATTTTCCTTCATTCCAAATGCAGCCACCCCCTACGGAAGCAACAAAACATGATCTCAACCATGCTGTGCTGTTAATTTAACAACATCTCCAGCAGTAGTATTCTCTCCATTGCCTTCAACATCTGTGTGTGAGCGTGACTCACTGAGGCACAGTCATCAGTAATATGTGACTGTTCAGTTTGGCTCTGGACTGTTTCTCTGCTTCGCTCTAAAGGTACCACAGACCTTTTTAATTAGTTGGGCTGCAGATGACTGAGCTTGCACAAATGATGGCCAGTCAGAAAATAAATCTCCCCAGATTCTGCCTGGCCAGTGACCTAGAGTCAGGAAAAAACCATCCACTGAAAGTTCATAAATCTTCCATCTTCCATCCAGAAGGAAGTGAGAACAGTTCTGTGGCTATGATGGCGGTTTCTTTGTATGAGGGTTTGTGATGTCAGTGTCTACTAAAGATCGTGAGCAGTTACAGTTAGTATCCTGCCGTTTGGATTGTTAGTAGACCACTGGAATTCTCAAGAACTGCAAGGACATGTCTGGTATGGGAGTCATCTGAGATCTGCCAGTGAACTGAGAAGTTACATTTACCAGCCTGCAAACCCACTGTAAGCAGAAGGTCCAAAGTGGGCTTAGGAACCATCTGGAATATATCAAAAGCCAAAAGGGAGTGCCAAGAATTTAAATCATGGACCTCTTCTTCTCATTGCATATACAATGGCCATTTCAGCATTTCTGTAAGCAAAGACAAAGAACTCAAGCATCTGCAAAGAGTTAAATCAGTTGTTCACAGTTACAGAAAGTGCAGTAAAGGATGCTTCACTGGTCATGATGTAAAAACAGGGCCTTCAGCTTTAAGACTATTGAGATGCTTAATTTGTCTAAGAAAGCTTGCCAAAGGTTAGGCAAGATTTCTCAAGAAAGAGTGGGAAAGATGTTGCTCATCTGAGAATCCCAACTCCTGGACTCTCTAGAGAACAGGGTAGCGACAAAGCTGAAGTGTGCCAACCCATTGAAGAGAGATGGCTTTGGGAACCACAGCTAGAGAAAAGGTTAAAAACTCAGATCCTGAAATTCTGTCAGACCTAATAACGCCAGTAGACAACATGGAATGGGTTTCACTGGAGAGATGTGGCAGACTGTAAATCGCTTCTTACATCATACACGAGTAATTGCAAGTGAGCTGACTTCCTAGTAAAATTGCTTATGAAATCCCCCAGAAACTGACTCGTCATAAATCAACACCAAGAAAAAATAAAGATGTTCCCAAGACAGTTAGAGATATGGTAGTCAGTGGCCATCTTATCTGAAGTACAAAGGGGAGCTGGCTCGAGTTCTGAGTTGAGTGAGGTGACTTTGAAACCAGAGATGATTCTGCAAACAGTTCCTTGTTCTCTGGATTCCTTTCAGATCTGTGAGACTGACCCAAACAAGATTGCAATTCAATAGCTTATACTTATACATTGTTTAGGTTTTGGAAGTTTAGAATAATTTTAAGGCAGATAAATGTAGTCATTGTATCTTAAAAATATCTTATACAGGATCTAAGGAGAAGGGTCAGTAGGTACAGTGCTTGTCTTGAAAGCACGAGTTTGATCCCCCAAACCCACATTTTTAAAAAGCTGGGTGTGGTGTCACATGCTTATAATCCCAGCATCAGGGAAGTGGAGACAGGAGGCTCACTGGGGATCATCAGCCAGCCAATCTGGTCTAGTTGGAATGAGTTCCAGGGACCCTTTCTAAAAAGAAAAAGAAAGGTAGACTGTGCTTGAGAAGCCACATCTGAGGTTTTCCTCTGGTCTCCACATGGGCGCGCGCGCGCGCGCACACACACACACACACACACACACACACACACACACACACACGAATAAGCATACACATAAAATATCTTAAACACTATGGAAAATGATCCAATGGCACATTTTCAATCAGAATCATAAGTTGTGGTAAGTGTGACAGCCTGACGCTGACCTGGGCTGATTTCCCTGCAATCACTGATTTATTGGACCAGCACTGGGTTACACAGTCCTCAATGAAAATAGTCCAACCTTTTTTTTTTTTTTTTTGCGTGGGGATGTCTATCTCAGAATGTGGTGTTGAGAGTAATTAGGATCTTGGCCCAACTGGAGATAAGCAGCTGTGTTTGCTGAGCTAAAAATGAACCAAGACATCCAAGAAAACTTTCCTCCCTTCAGATATGGTTGCCATCACTTCTCGAAGTTCTCGCCCTCCAAAGGTATAGTCAAATGCTCCTGCACTCTGGGGGAGTGGAAGACAGCCAGGCCGTCGGCCACAAAAAGACAAACTTTCACACCCTTGCCTTCCCCCCAGAGAATGTCCGAGTAATTGGTGTGTGGCTTGCAAAGATGAAATTGTGCTCGATTGGCAGGTGTGAACATTCTTTCTTCACATCCTGTGGAGACATTGGGAAGAATGACAGAGCTGTTTTGATGTGTGACTACTTCCCATTGCTGAACGACACTCTACCAACAGAGAAGCAGAGTGCTACTGTGGAAAGGGCTGACAGATTAGCTTTGCTTCTGGGAACTGAGCTTCCTGACACCATGCTGGAAGCTAACTCATTAGTTGGGATCTTGTGAAGATTCTGGCGTTCTAGATGAAGTGACTGTATCACCGATATGTCACATGAAGAGTAGTCAAGTGGATTAATATGAGAATTAACCTGTCTAATGAAAAAAATGTCAACTAAAGGAGACTATTTAAACCATTATAATTGCAGGTGCATGGGCTTTTTTCTGTGTATGCAATATAGGTATATGTTGAATATATGTGTCTGTGGTGTACAGAAAAAGGAAAATACACTTAGCAGGACTTGAACAGAATTTACTAAAAAAATATAGCTAAGGCATGTCCCTTAAATTTAGAGCTACTGGATGTTAAAATCAGAGGAAGTTAACACCATAGTAGTGAAAATAGTTGCCAGAAAATACCAGTGTGAGTTATGACGGGAACAGGGCAATGAATTGCCAGTGAGGCAGGAGAGCTTTATGAGGCTTGGCAGGGCATTAGCTAAGAGTCGTTTCTCGTCTCCTAGCAATTTGAAGTGGATATTAACCATGTATACTGAAATTGGATGGGCTAAAAAAAATCCAGTTAAAAAATAACTTGCATGTAGAATTGTTCATTCCACTCTACTTAAATAACAAGACCCCCAAAGCTCATGATGAGCTGAAGTAAGAGATTTTTTATACCAAACAAAGATGACTAAACTGGAGCTATGAAACCCATTTTTGGTGAATTCTGAAATTCTTCACTGCTTGTATTCCCAGTCTCCAGATAATATGTTCTCTAGTTGGCTGATGATTATACTATAAATCACATTTCACCATGTCAGCAAACAGCAGCACAAACTTAAACAATAAAACAAAAGCAAGTAGGAGGAAAAACTAACATAAAACTTCTATCTCAAAGTGCTCTTCACCCATAGAAAATAAAGGGCAATAAAAGAGAAGGGAAAATGAAATGACCATATGACAGCCTATTGTCTGGGTAAGTACATAATTGTGAAAACAAATGACCAACCTTTTAGTTCCATAGAGAAAAGTTGCCAGTGTTTGCTTATTATTTAATGTATATAGACATTTATATATATGTATATCAAACAAAATATTTCATCACATTTTATATTGATATATATTTTTTCATATACAATTTCAATTCATTATATTCAGAATATGTGCTATAAACATGGAATTAGCTTGTGATTCAATTAATTCCAATTGCAGTGTACTCAAATATTAAAGTCTGAACATTGAGTTCATGAACTGTGGAGTAAAACAGCATTCTATACTGTTATATAAATGTGGCATAGGTTGACATTTTAAGCACTTTAAAAAATTAAATATGCTTATCTTGAATTCTCACTACTATGGATTAGCATTGGCCAATACCAAAATACATGTAATGTTGTACACTTTTAAAAGTTAATTGAACAATTTCAACCTTTTGAGCTATTATTGTAAAATCTTAGATTTTACATGAAGCATATTTACAGCTATTGGACTAATTTTTGTTCATCCTCTGAAATACATTAACTACTTGAAAAATCAAGTAAATTTTTTGAATACTTATTTGTAGAACTTGTGTGTGTGTGTGTGTGTGTGTGTGTGTGTGTGTGTGTGTGTGTGTGTGTGTACATGTGTCTGGGAGCCAAAGGACAATCTCAGGTGTTACTCCACAGGCATTTTGGAGGTTTGTCTGTAAAATGTACCCCGTAGAGTCATGTATGTGAATATTTATTTATTCCTTAGTTGGGGACACTGTTTGGGTAGGTCATGAAACGTTTAAAAGGTAGAGTCTTGCTGGAGGAAGTGTACTGGGGGTGGGGTGGGGTGGATCTTGAGTTGTCAGGCCCAGCCCTGCTTTTTGTGCTCGCTTTGTCCTCCCTGCTGATGGGATGATGTGACCCTGGCTCTCTGCTTGTGCCATGCTTCCCTCACTGTGGTGAAACTTCCCCTTGCCATGGTAAGCTAAAATAAACTCCTTCCTTTGTTAAGTTGTTTCTGGTCAGGTATTTTCTTTTAGTAATGAGAAAGTAACTGATACTGAACACTGTTACCAGGAGTGGGGTTGTTGATGTGATAAATCTATCCATGTGGTTCATAATCTTTTGAAACTTGTAGAAAGAATAGGAAGGATTTGTGACATCTGACTAGAGAATCTTTGGAATGCTATAAGCAGAATGGAATGGGTCACAAGGGTGAGAGTTTGGAAGACAGAAATACAAAGAGAAATGCAGAAAATGGAGGCTTGGCTTATAACCTTTCAGGGAAGAAAAAGTACTTTATTAGAAACTGGGCTAGAGGCAGATCATATGGTATTTTGGCAAAGGATCTGGCTATATGCTTCTTGTGTCCTGAGAACCTGAAAGAAGCTGAATTTCAAAGTAATAGACTAATGGGTTTGGCAGAGGAAATTTCAAGGAAGGAGAATACTGTATCTGTGGCATGGTATCTCTCTTTTTTAAAGCTTTTATCTCTTTGTTTCAATCTTTTTTAAAAAGTTCTTATTGGCTTAAAATTATATATATTAACGCAACAATATGCTCAGTATCATAGGTTATTAGATAAAGCCATTGAATCCATGATGACATTCCCTTTTATGCATTAGTTATTCACCCCCCTCCATGACTCTTACATTCTTTCTGCCCCCTCTTCTGCAAATTTTCCTGAG
>PVHP010023289.1:9484-27613 GCA_004024765.1 Zapus hudsonius
TGTGTGTGTGTGTAGGTCAGAGGTGAATGTCAGGTATCTTTCTCAATCATTGTTTATCTTTTTAATTTGAATCAGAGAGACAGACACACAGAGGAGAGAGAGAGAGAGAGAGAGAGAGAGAGAGAGAGAGAGAGAGAGAGAGAATGAGAATGGGCACACCAGGGCCTCCAGTCACCCAAAACAAACTCCAGATGCCTGCACCAGCTTGTGCATCTGGCTTTATGTGGACACTGGAGAATCAAACTCGAGTTGTTAGGCTTTGCAGGCACTTATCTCTCCAGCCCTATAAAAATATCTTTATTTATTTATTTGCAAGTAGAGAGAGAGAGAGAGAAAGAGAGAGAGGAGTCAGGACCTCTTGCTGCTGTAAACAAACTCCAAATGTATGCACCATTTTGTGCATTTAGCTTTACATGGGTACTGGGAATCGAACTCAGAACTCAGGCTCTTTATTCATTGCAAGCAAGAACTTTAACTGCTGAGCCATTTCTCCATCCCTGTCTTTTATTTTAAATGTTTATTTATTTTGATTGTGTTTGTATGTGTGGTGTTCATGTTCATTTGTACAAATGTAGACGTGCACATGCCATGGCAGAGGATAACTTTCCCGTCAGCCTTTTACCTTGTTTGAGGCAGGATCTTTCATAGTTGTTTACCACTTCTTTTGTACTGGGATTACAGAAGCCCCCCACAACTTCTGGGGGTTTTTACATGGGATCTGGAGATCTGAGCTCAGGCACTTAGAGTTGCCAGGTGAGGCAAGCTCTTTATCCATTGAGCCATCTCCCCCAGCTCTCTACCTTCATTTTTGAGACGGGGATTCTCACTGTCTAGACTACCTATCCAGCAAGCCCTAGAAATCACCTGTTTCTGCCTCCCCAGAGCTGCTAAGCTTTTATGTGGGTTCTGAGGTCCAAACTCAGGTCCTCATGCTTGTCCAAGAAGCACTTTATGGACTAAGCAGCCCTGGATCCAACATTTGTCTGCACTTGTTCCTAAACAGCCAAGGGCTGCTGGAGGAAAATTTCTCAGAAGACAGAGTTGTCATTCTAGAATGCTTCATAAACTTCAGCTGTGTGCTTCCAACTCAGAAGTCTCAGCTCCCTCTTCTCCTCTCAGCAACCTTCCAGCCTCCAGTCTCCCTCCTGCCTGGCCACTTTTATTTATTTATTTTGGGTTTTCAAGGTAGGGTCTCAGTCTAGCCCAGGCTGAACTGGAATTCACTGTGTGGCCTCAGGGTGACCTTGAACTCAGAGATCTTCCTACCTCTGCCTCCCGAATGCAAGTGCTAGGATCAAAGGCATGCGTCCTATGCCCAATGTATGTATGTTTGCAAGCACAGAGAGGCAGAGAAAAAGAATGGGTGTGCCATGTCCTCTAGCCACTTCAGATGCCAGACACGTGTGCCACTTGTGCATCTGGCTTTATGTGGGTTCTGGGAAATCAAACCCAAGTTGTTTGGCTTTGCAGGCAAGTGACTTAACTGCTGAGCTATCTCTCCAGCCCCCAGCTACTTTTAGTTACCCACCTCTTCTTTCACAGTGAAAAATAAAAGCTTTAAGGCAGGAACAGCTACAAGTCTACAAGACTTTTTTTATTTTATTTTTTTATATTTTATTTATTCATTTCAAGCAGAGAGAGAGAGGGAGAGAGAGAGAGAGAGAGAGAGAGAGAGAGAGAGAGAGAGAGAGAGAATGCACCAGGGCCACCACCTTATGGGTCTGGCTTATGTGGGTCCTGGGGAATGGAACTTAGGCACTGGAGGCAAGTGCCTTAACCGCTGAGCCATCTCTCCAGCCTTATTTTTTTATTTTTTTGAAACAGGGCCTTGCTCTGTAACCTAGGCCGCTCTGGCATTTACTGTCCTCCTGCCTTAGGCTCCTGAGCGCTAAGATTACAAGTATACTTCACCATGCCCAACAAACCTATATGCATTTGTAAGTCAGCCTCTCCCCCCACTCCATGCTCTAGATCCTACCTGAGGGAGCTCTAGCCTCAGTCCTCTAGTCTAGTCTGCCCCTCCCATCTGTGTCAATGAATGGTAAAGACTTGCTTATGGACTTTAAAAAATATTTTATTGATTTATAAGAAGAGAGAAAGAGAATAAATATGAATGGGCGCACACAATGCCAGGGCTTCTAGCCACTGCAATGGAACTCCAGATGCATGCACCACTTTGTGCATCTGGCTTTACATGGGTGCTGGGGAACTGAATCTCAGTTGTTAGGCCTTGCAGGCAAGTGCCTTGACTGCTGAGCCATCTCTCCAGCCCTGGGCCTTTTTGTGAAATCTATTTATTTATAAGCAGAGAGCAAGAGAGAGAGAGAGAGAGAGAGAGAGAGAGAGAGAGAGTGTGTGTGTGTATGGGAGCACCAGGGTGTTCTGCCACTGTAGACACATTTCAGATGCATGCACCACTTTGTGAATCTGGCTTTATGTGGGTACTGGGGAATTGAATCTGGGCCATCAGGTTTTGCAAGGGCTTTAAAGGGCTTTGCAGCACCTTTAAATGTTGAGCCTCTCCAGTCCCTGGTTATGGACTTTTTGTTGATACCTCTCTCTATGCTGGAAACCCTGCTTTTTGCCAGACTCACCTCTTAGATTCTGCTTTTATGTTATTCCCTCAAAGCAGTATTTCTTGACCCTGACATTTAATTTAGGTTCAGATGCCAGGTGTGGTGGCTCATGCCTTTAATTCCAGCACTCATAGAATAAGACCCTGCCTCAGAAACAACAATAACACCACCATCTACTGCAGTGCTAGATGTGGTGGTACACATCATTACTCAGCATTTGAGAGGCTGAGTCAGGAGGATTGAGAGTTCAAAGCCAGCCTGGACTACATAGTAAGGCCCTGTCTCACTGGTCACTCCTTTTTTTGGCCGCATCACACTGCTGGAAATCTAGAATTGTGTATTTGTGGCATTGTGTTTGTGTGCTATCCTTACTAACCCCTAAATTCCAGGAGAGCAAGGATTAACCCTCCTTATCTATCCTGCAGCTCCCAGAACATTAAAAGTACCTGACCTAGAGTAGATGCTTAAAAAGCTTTTTTAAAAAATGAGATATGGGGCTGAAGAGATTGCTTAGCGGCTGAGTCGTTTGCCTGCAATGCAGGACCAGAGTTCAATTCCCCAGTGCCCATATACAGCCAGATGCACAAGAGGGTGCATGTGTCTGGAGTTCATTTGCAGTGTCTTGGAGGCCCTGGTGAGCCCATATTCTCTGTCTGCCTCTCTCTCTCTCTCTCTCTCTCTCAAATAAATAAATAAAATATATTTAAAAAATGAGATATGGTCCCATGTAGCTCAGGCTGGCCTTGAACTGCCTATGTAGATGAGAATGACCTTGAACTTCTGATCCTCCTGCCCAACTTTATGGGATGCTGGAGATTGAACCCAGGGCCTCATACATGCTAGGCAGACCCTTTACCCATGGAGCCACATCCCATCCCTAATAAGCATTTTTTAAGAAAATGAGCTGGGTGTGGTGGTGCATGCCTTTAATCCTAGCACTTTGGAGGTAGAGTGTGGAGGATCACTGTAAATTTGAGGCCAGCCTGGGATTATAGAGTGAGTTCCAGGTCAGCTTGGGCTACTAAAATCCTACCTCAAAAAATAAAATAGCCAGGTGTGGGGGCACACAACTTTAGTCCCAGCAAACGGGAGGGCAGAGGCAGGAGGATCACCATGAGTTCGAGGCCACTCAGACTTCATAGTGAATTCCAGGTCAGCTTGGGCTAGAGTAAGACCCTATCTCGAAAAACCAAAACAATGAATAACTAAATAATAAAATAAGGGCTGGAGAGATGGCTCAGCGGGTAAGGCACTTGCCTCCAGTGCCTAAGGCCCCAGGTTCAATTCCCCAGGACCCACATAAGCCAGATCCACAAGGTGGTGGCCCTGGTGTGCGCGCTCTCTCCTCTCTCTCTCTGTATCTCTGCTTGAAAATGAATAAATAAAATATTTAAAATAATAATAATAAAATAAAAGAAGCAGAAAATGAATGCATATGTTGAGAAAGGGAGGTAAGGATGGAAGATAGGTGAGGAGAAGCTTGGTGTGATGACACCTGTAATCTCAGTACTCACAAGGCGGAGAATTGCCTCTAGTTCTAGGCTAGCCTGGCCTACAGTGTAAACTACTGTCTCAAAAAGAAAAAGAACAAAAGAATATGAGATTAGAGATGGAGTGAACACCAGGTAGCTGGGAGAAGGGTCTCTGTGTTGGCCAGAGTAAGACTTCCAGGCATGGTGGGCTTCCAGGAACTCTGTCTCTTGGGCCCCATGATGCTTGGGAGGTTTGAAAGTAGGGCCAGTGGAAGGGCTAGCCTTCATCGAGGAGTGCAGCCCTAGTTAGCCTCAGATGGTGACAGCTGGCGCTAGCAGGGTTTTGCAAACCATCCCATTGCAGCAGGCCAGCAGTCTGTGGGACGGGTGGGTGGGGCCTGGGCTTATCTCCCCAGTCCAGTCCTAACCTCAGATGATGAGAAAGGGGGAGCTCGTGGGCGTTTTGCAAACCGTCCCGATTGCAGCAGGGTTGGATGGCCTGGCCAGGGGGACTGGGCCACTAGGTGTGGGGACAGTAGGAGTTGTGCGTTTGGACCTTCAGGGTGAAGCTTAGCTTTCAGGGTTCAGGGATGGAGCCGTGCTATGTATGGCTTGCCTCTACCTACAGGGCCCTGCTTCTCTCAGAATGCAGGGGGGGGGGGCTAAAGCTAGGCAGGTGTGCCTCTTCTGGTAGGCAAGATCTTCCCACTGCTTCCTCATGGCACAATTGATGGCTGTTTTCATGGAGTCAAGTGACACCTTTTCCTTTGAAAATACCACCCCCGCCAGGGGGAGTATTTCTTGGGTGCCATTGGTCTTCTGAGGTCAGGTCAAGGAGTCCTGTGCAAGTTAGACCACTCTCACTTTGGAGGAGGGGTCTGCCTGCTGGGGGCTGCTTCATACCTCCATTCCAGAGTTCTCTCACCGGGACAAGGGATGGAGGTGAAGAGGCCCCTCTCCACCACAACCCCAACCGGGATCTTGCAACACTGGGATGGGGGCCCAGGGGCCCCGGCAATGTGGCAATCTGTGGGGGTGGGGTGGGGAGGTGTGCACTGAAGGGGGGGCAGCTTTCACAAGCCACCACCACTGACCTTGGCACTTACCTTGGTCAGCTTCCTCCCTCTTCGTGGTATCAGTGTCTCCCCACAACCTTCCTTCTTAGCAGCTTCCCTGTCCTGGTCCCCAGTTCTGCTCCAGAAGGAAAGAAGGCTTGAGAGCAAAAGGAATGCATGAGTACTTTGGGGGCCTGGATTTGCTGCTTTTTTCAAAGGTCCTCAACCTGCAGTCCTAGGGCCTCCACCCTTCCTAGGACTCCTTCCTGCTTTCCCTACAGACAGCTCTGAGAGGCCCCCTCAGACAGGTCTGCTATCTTCCTTGCTCTCACTTCTTAGCTTCTTACAGGTGTCGTGCAGGGCACAGACAGTCATTTGCAACTCCTTTCTGCAGTGAAGGTATTTTTCTGCTTACTTCTTTGTCATTCTTTCAATTCAGCCAACCTTACTTGGCTTCATTTTAAAAAATATTTTTATTTATTGATGAGACAGAGAGAGAATGAGTATGGGGCCGGGCGTGGTGGTGCACGCCTTTAATCCCAGCACTTGGGAGGCAGAGGTAGGAGGATCATTGTGAGTTCAAGGCCACCCTGAGACTACAGAGTGAGTTCCAGGTCAGCCTGGGCTAGAGTGAGACCCTACCTCGAAAAACCAAAATAATAATAATAATAATAATAATAATAATAATAATAATAAAGAATGAGTATGGGCAAGCCAGAGCCTCCTGCCACTGCAGACACATGCATTGCTTTGGTCATCTGTCTTTCTGTGAGTCCTGGGGAACTAAGCCTAGGTCGACAGGCCTTGAAAGCAAGCGTCTTCACTGCTGAGCCATCTCTCCAGCCCCCTTAGCTTCATTTCTTTTCCTGATTTTGCACTTGCTCTTTTCCTGCTCATACTTGACCCAATGGCATATCAACCTCCTTGAAAGCTTTGAGGTTTCAACATAAATGTCATTTTCTTAACACCATCCCAGTTGAAAGTCTCCCTCCCTGTTTTCTCCCATAAGCACATTGAAACAGGGTAATGAGAATCTAATGAAAGTACTTCGTAAATGTGTCAAAAGATAGGATTCCGGAGTGACAAGTACCACACTAGAGGAGCCATTGCCACCCTCAGGGGCTCTAAGGGCAAAGGAATCCTGGGAGAGGGGCCAGGAGGGAGGGTTTGGCTCCCTGTCCATCAGTCCTCCTCCTGCCAATCCCCTCCCTGTTTGGGAAACCAGTTGATGAAGGGAGGCAGTCTCCTGGGAAGAGAGTTCATGAATAGGATGTGGAGGGGCCATGGGAGACATGAAGCACACTTGTTTATTGTCTTTTTTTCTCCCTATTTCTGCTCTTGTTTGCAGGAAAGATGCTTAACAAATACTCGTTGAATAAATTACTTTAGCCAAAACCAGCTGAAGTCAGATTGAAAGCCTCCTTTAGGCTGTGAGTAATCTCCCTTGGGTAGAATCTCATTGGGATCCCACTGGGGAGGTGGTTCTTCTCCAGTTTCAGTGCCAAGCAAAAAGGTTCCACTAGTCAGGTGTGGTGGCACATGCCTTTAATCCCAGTACTCAGGAGGCTGAGGTAGGAGGATTGCCATGGCCTGGGCTACAGAGTGAGTTCCAGGTCAACCTGGGTTAGAGATAGATTTTTTTGCCTCAACAAAAGAAAGGTCGCAGGAGTCTCTGGTCCTAGGGATTGACAGGCCATAGGGGTGGGGCTGGGAGGAGACACAGCTCAGAGCTTTGGGAAAGAAACTTGGAGTGAATGCTGATGCAATTGAGGTCTCATCATTTAGTGCCTAGGAAAGATGTCCAGGGGCAGTGGTCATGAGCTAAGAAGAGGAAATCTGGAGACTGGGTCACTTGCTGTGT
This sequence comes from Zapus hudsonius, assembly GCA_004024765.1. Taxonomy (NCBI): domain Eukaryota; kingdom Metazoa; phylum Chordata; class Mammalia; order Rodentia; family Dipodidae; genus Zapus; species Zapus hudsonius. The sequence continues at coordinate 16,449 of PVHP010023289.1, forward strand.
TCTGTTCAACCACCTTTCCCATGCAACCCATTTCCCCACCACCCCAGGTTGAAGTAAAGGTGAGAAGATTCTCCCAAGTGCCACAAAGATGGGGACTATTCCTCCTACTCAGGCAGCTTTCATTATTCCCAAACCTGCAGGTTTGGGTCTGTCCATCCAAATCAGAACTAGGTTGAGGGGATCAGGACCCAGGGACAGGGAAAGAGATGATGCTGAGACATGACAGCAAAAGTGGAAAGGGTAGGCCTGGTGCACAGAGCAGGCTGGGCTGTGCAAGAGATCTTCTGCTGAGACCTTCAGAGAAGAGACAGAGGTGTGCTCAACCAGATGCAAGTCTCGGCCCTCTCAGAGAGGGATGTCTAGCTAAGGCTTTCTCAGCAAACACTGAAACTCTTCAACACTGCTGGGGAATTCACAATTTCTGTCTGTGTGTGTGTGTGTGTGTGTGTGTGTGTGTGTGTGTGTGTGTGTGTGTGTGTGTGTCTCACAGGGGATCAAACCCAGTGTTTTGCATATGCTAGGCAAACACTCTTATTACTGAGTACATCCCAGCCCTCAAAATTACTTTAAAAAAATAACTAATTTGAGGCTGAAGAGATGGCTTAGCAATTAAAGGTACTTGCTTGCAAAACCTGATGGTCTGGGTTTGATTCCCTAGTACCCACATAAAGACAGATGCACAAAGTAGTGCATGTGTCTTGAGTTCTTTTGCAATGGCAGGAGGCTCTGCTGTGCCCATACTCTCTCTCCTTTCTCTCTGCTTACAAATAAATAATAAATAAAATATTAAAAAGTTATTTTAAGCTGGGCGTGGTGCACACACCTTTAATCCCAGCACTCGGGAGGCAGAGGTAGGAGGATCACCATGAGTTCAAGGCTACATAGTGAATTCCAGGTCAGCCTGGGCTAGAGCGAGACCCTACCTTGAAAAACCAAAATAAATAAATAAATAAATAAATAAAATAAAATAAAATAAAAAATGTTTTTATTTATTTGCAAGCAGAAAGAAACAGAGAGACACACAGAAAGAGAGATAATGGGCACACCAGGGCATCCAACCATTGTAAAGAAACTCCAGATGCATTCACCACTTTGTGGGTACTGGGGAATCGAACTCAGGCTGTTTGGCTTTGCAGGTCTTATCTGCTGAGCCATCTCTCCAGCCCACCATAATTACTTCTTGACTGTGGCTCTTGAGTCCCACCTGTGCTGTACATCCTCCAGAGAAGAACAGGGGCCCAGAGGAGAGAAAAGCTAGGTGATGAGGCAACAGGGGGCTGAGTGAGCTTCAGTAGATTGTCTCTTATCCCACTGGCCTCCCTGCTTTATCTACAAGATGTGGCTCACACTATCTTGTTTGTCTGAGGGCAAAACTCACCCAGAACGATCTCTTGAGGTATCTCCCAGCACCTCTTGAGAGCTGTGATTTTTATGGGGCTAATTTTGACTCTGCCTCTAAATAGCCATGTGATTCTAAGTTGTCTCATCTCTCTGAGACCTCAGTTTCCTTATCTGCAAAATGCGAAGTTTAGATGAGATCTCTAAGATCTTTTCAGTCCTAGCAAAATGGAAGCATAGCAAACATTCATGCTTATGACTGGTCAGGCCCTGTTTCTTTATGAGATAGGCTCTTGGATTGAAGCAGGAGGATCTGTAAGTTTGAGACCACTCCTGGGCCTCATGGCAAGACCCTGTCTCAAAGCAGCAACAAAATGGAGTCACTTGTGTTAGCTCTTCCAAAATAACTTTAGTTATTTAGCCAAGAGGTTATGGAGAAATGGTTCTAATGCATGGTGACCTGACACTAGACACTAATTGAATGTGTCCTAACCGTGGCTCCTACTTGTATTCAGTTTATAATATTTGTTTCAGAAATGAGAATATTCACTTAAGATTGAGGTGCTAAAACAGAGTGAGAAATTATAACTTGACAGGAAGGAGACATTCTAAAGAGACACTTATGGCCCTTCCTTTGTCCATCAGACTATTGAAACAATGGACCTGAAGGAATTGGAATTTCCCCAGGAATCTCCTGTTGGCAGAAGGAAAATATTGAAGCTTAGTGTCAGCCAGAGGGGAAATTTGTCTCCTTGGAAAGAAGTTTTACACAGTGCTGACAACTTGTCAGACCACCTTTCAGGAGAGACTGGAACCAAGACCATCCTGGATGAGACCATACCTTGACCAGGATTGCTTAGCTGTGCACACCACTGGCCCTATCCTGAAACCCAAACCTCATGTCAGGACCCTGAAGATGGACCTGGAGGGACCATGGATCTCTCTTTCCAATGTGGCTACATCAAATAAATCTCATTTTTCTGTCCCTCCCCCACTATTAATTTGACTCTTTTCCTTGGCTTCTCAAGGATGGCTTGCTGAGCTTGGTTTGTTATACCCACCAGGGTACATGCTCTGACCCTAACCACCAGAACAAGATTACTTTTGTTTTGCAGATGAGGAACCTGTGGTAGGAAAAGGAGAAGTGGCTCAAGGTCACAGTCAGTGAGTGGCAGAGGGAGATGCAAACGGAGACTCTCAATTACTGTCCTGTTCTGCCTCCTATGGAAAAGAAAACACCGACAGTGGAGTTTCATAGGCACAGGCAGAATGCCATCCTTTCCTCACTATCAATGTTCCCATATACAAATCTGGTCCCAAGTCCCTTTCAACTGATTCTGGCTTCCCTCATGCACTTACTTTCTGCAGCCAGGGCCCTATGGGAGTGAGTGAGTGTTAATCTGGTGGGCTGAGGCTGTGGAACTGAACAGAAGAGAGGGAAATCGAGATTAAAACCTAAGGGACCTTAAACATGGCAGAGCAATCAGAAGTTTTCCCTTGCGTCTATGCCCATACCACTCTGAATGTGCCAGATCTTATCATCTTGGAAGCTAAGCAGGGTTGGGCCTGGGTAGAACTTGGAAGAGAGAGATTTTCCTTTGGTCACCCAGGACAGGAGCTCCCAGATCTTACCTTGAGAGTAGGTTTGGGGTCAGAGGACCTGGGCACAGGATGGTGTAGTGCTGGCATCACCCTACAAGCTCCAGAGCTCTCTCAGAACAGTATCCAGAGGCTGCTCATGGATGGTGGTGGCAAGCAGGTGGGTGTGAGGACAGTTAGTGAAATGACAGAAGGGCAGAGTGAGAGGCTGGGGAGATGGCTCAATGGATAAAATATTTGCTATACTAGCTTGGATTTCCAACACTCACAAGGAATGCTGTGGTATGAGCCTGTAATCCTAGTGTTGGGAAGCAGGAGATGGGAGACTCCCTGGGCTCTAGGTCCAGTGAGATCCTGTCTCAAAAAAATAAGCCTTTAAAGCACTTGCCATGCAAACGAGAGGACTGCACTATGAATCCTCAGCACCCACCCAAGAGCGAAAAGCCGGATGTGGAAGCACTTGTCTGTAATCCCAGCAGACCTACAGTGATCGTGCGTAGAGACAGGAGAATTGGAAGGAACCTTGTGGGCCTGTGAGCTTGGGGGACATGGAAAGAACAAAGAGACCCTGCCTCAAACAAGGTGGAAGGCGAGGACTGACATCCAAAGTTGTCTTCCAACCTCCACACACAGTAAGATGGAGAGTGACTGAGGGAGACACTTGACATTGACTTCTGGCCTCCATTTGCACGTACACATGTGCATATGCACCCGCTCACACACATGCGAAAATGCATAACCCACTTGCACACATGTCCCCCTCCCCCACAAATAAAATAAAGAATAAGAGCAGAGTGACAGACCTGAAGCCTGGCTGTGTGGCTTGTTGGAGGAGAGCTATATTACCATGTATTCATTTGGGCATGGAGACCAGAAAATGTACACCTAGTCCCAAGCACTCCTGCCCTTAACATCTCCCATGAGCACATGCGCCCACACACACACCCCACCAGGCCCAGGCCCAGTGAACAGCTCCAGTTTCAAGTCACAGTACAATTTATTCAGCCACAGTATCATTATGGTCTGGCCTTCCCCAGCTACTGGCTGCCATTGTCCACAGTCAGTCTGTCTTTGGTTTGGCCTGCAGGGCTCTGGGGCCCTAGAAAGATTGGGGGGAGGAGGGTCCCAGGGTCAGGCCATGGGTCTGGTGCCTGTAATCTGCCAGGTAGGCTCAGCTGCAGCCCCCTATACCCTTGATGAGGTTGGCAGCCTCGGGGATCTGGCGGAAGAGATTTCGGAGGGTGTCCAGCTCCTGGGTGAGCTGCTCAACGCGACTGCGCAGACGCTCGTTCTCAGCCATGTATTCCAGCACCTTCTGCTGGGTCTCCAGAATGCGTCTTTTGGCCTTGTCCCGGCTCTTGCGCACCGCGATGTTGTTGCGCTCCCTCCGCAGCCGGTATTCCAGGCTATCCTTGTTCACTGCCTTCTTGCCCTTGTGCGAGGGGCCCGCTGGGGAGGGTGCCTTGAGAAGGGTGCTGCAGGGAGGCGCGGCAGCAGCCACAGGAGCCTGGAGGGAAAGGCACAGAGGGACAGAAGGTGAGGGTCCATCAGGAGGCAGCGTGGAGGTTGGCAGGAATCCCAGCAGCAAGGGCATAGTTGAGATGTCAAAGGAATATAGAATCCAAGCCAGCTTCTGTCTCCCAGGTCAAAACAGCCTTTGCTCTGCATCTGAGAAAGATGGGGTCCTAGATGCACAGGGTCCCCTGCCTGAAGCCAACACACCCTTCCCAGCTCTCTCATATCCCCTGGGTCAGTCTCTGGTGAGTTTCCTACAATCAGCAGCCTTTCGTCTTCCAGAAGCAGTTGGCAAAGAAACCCTATCTTGAAAAACCAAACCAAACCAGCCAAACAAACGAAATGGCACGGTGGAGTCTGACTTGGTGCCTCATGCCTTTAACCCCAGCACTCGGGAGGCAGAGGTAGGAAGATCGCTGTGAGTTTGAGGCCACCCTGGGACTACATAGTGAATTCCAGATCAGCCTGGGCTAGAGCGAGACCCTACCTCAAAAAACAAAACAAAACAAAAAAATAGCATGGTAGGCAGCAAAGAAGCTGGGGGTTGGGGGGCTCCCATCAGTGCAGGGCAGGGAGCTTGCCACAGGGTCTTCAGGACCAGGTGGAGTTGGTAGCCAGAGTGCATTCACAGAGGGAAAGAGGAGCTCTTGGTCTCTTGAGCACAGAGGGCCTTAGGTGGGTCGGCTTCACAGAGCAACACACACACACACACACACACACACACACACACACACTTGGAGTTTAAGCCTAGAAGTCACAGTTCCCCATCCACACACACCAGCTCGCTCTGGGCAATGACTTCTTCTTACCTTGAGGACGCGCAGGGGCTGGCCAGGTGCTGCCAGCGTTGGGGGCAGGTGCATGGCTGTCTGCCCACAGTGTGCCACTTGGTATTGCAGGGGATTGTAGCCACCTCGGCTAGCACCCCGATTGCCCTCTGGCCCTCGGGGCTCCTCCTTCACAGCCATCGCTCTGGGGTCGTAGCTCCCTGGGCTGCCGTAGATGCCAGGTGCCAGTGCCTTCCTGTCTGGGCCAAATGTGTGTGACGGGTAGGTGAATGGCCTCGGGTCAGCCGGCAGGTAGTGAGGGAAGGCAGGGGTTCCAGGGCCCTTATGGCTTCGGGCATCAGGTGCTGGCTTCATGGCAAAGAGGTCAGAAAGTAGCTGCTCCTCCCCGGATTCGATGTAGGCTGACAGGTCGATGGAGGCCTCATGCTCACACATGTCCCCCAGCTCCCCCGGCCCAGCTCTGCCCCCTGAGAACTCAAGTGGCTGCTGGCCACCCCGGGGCTCACACTCATAGTAGGTCCCGTGGGACATGGCCGGCCCGCCCCCTTGGCTCCCCGCCCCTGGGCCCTGCTCTGGGGGCACTCTTTGGGATGCTTAGCCTGCCTGCCCTCCCCTGATCTCCCCCTGCCCTAGATCTGTCCTCTCTGGTCTTCTCTGTCACCCACTCCTGTGTGCCTTCTCTCCTCCTCCTCTCTCTGCTTCTTTTTCCTTCCTCTGTAGTCATTGCCTCTCTTCTCTTCCCTTTTTTCCCCCTCTCTCTCCCTGGTGTGACTCAGGGAGGGGCAGGGCACACCCCAGAGGGAGGATGCTTAGCTGTTAGGGTGCTCTTTGATGAGGCCCCAGCTAGGGTTCTGGAGATGTCCAGGGGCTATTGTTTTGGGAAATGCCCCCTCTTTCTCTGTGGAACTCAAGAGATTCCAACTCCTTGCTGAGGGCAATGCCTCCCCCTTAATATACTCCTCCCTCCAACTTCCAAAGAGTTCTGTGAGGAATGAGGTGCCAGGCCAGAGCCAACAGACAAGGCCCTCCTCCGGTGCCAGTCCCACTTGGCCTAAACTCCTTTGACACATTCTCCTCCCTGAACCCCCAGAGGTGAGCTCTGCCTACCCTGGGGGTAAGCCAGGTCCTTCTGTCACCTCCTAGAGCATTCTCCCTGGTATAAGTCAGAGGGTGTCACTTGAGGGGTTTAAGAAGTAGTGGTAGGTCCTGGGACCAAGCCATTCAGAGGAGCCTGTGCCCTGGCACAGGATATACTCATTGGGTAAGTTTTTACATAAAGTTTGTGCAGCAGCCCAAACACTAACTGGTTTCCAGTCCTGGCTACCTCCAGCAGCCTGGCTGCCTGTACTCAGCAAAGGTGCCTGGTCAGGGCTGGGGCCCTGGCAAGCTTCAGCCCTGAACCAATAGCTGTACTGCTCTGGAGGCTTCAGTGCTTCTTCTTGATGCCCTGCTTGGCAAGAGGCTCAAGCTGGCATGTTGCCGCCTCCCCCTTCCCGCTCTGGGCCTGAGGCTCAGCCTCCAGCTTCCTGTACCCTGGGCTGCAGGCTCCGAAGCTCACTGCAGCTCAGTTTGCTGTCTTTCCTTTTACATAGCTGTCCTCTGACCTCCAGTGTGTGTTTCTTGGGTCCACTTCCTCTTACAAGCTTGAGAAGCCTTCTCTTTTGTCATCACCTCTTCCTGGGGTTCATGGTCTCTAGGAGAAGCCTGTGGCTCCATCTCTGCTCGCCTTGGTCTTGCACTTGCCTCCACCTCCAACTTCTTTACTCTGTTTTTGGGAACTCCTCATTCCCTCCTGTAGGTATCTGCTGTGGCTGTTTTTACCTGCTGAACTTCGGAGGAAGCTGTGGGTGGAGTGATCAGAAAAGAACTGGTAGAAATAAATGTGTTACTGGGGGCTGGGAAGATGGTTTAGTGGTTAAAGGTGCTTGCTTGCAAAGCCTACCCACTCAGGTTCAATTCCCAAGCTACCCACATAAGCTGGACACAAAAAGGGGCACAAGTGTCTGATACTCATTTACAGTGTCAAGAGGCCCTGGTGCACCTGAACACGTGTACACACACACACACACACACACACACACACACACACACGCAAATAAAAAAATGTGTTGCAGTCTATCTCTGCCTTTTTAGTGATAGGTATTTTATTTACATAGAGAGACATATGGAAGACATAAATTACAGCTCAATGGAATTTCACAAATGAAACAACCCTCAGTATGCAGCACATAGGGAAAAACACAGGATGTTATCAGCTCTGAAGAAGCCCAGGTTTGGCTATTGAACAAATAAGAGCTCTAGGCTCTTTGTGGGCCGAGAATTGTTGAGACATAAAGCTTTCTATTCCAGTCCTAAGATTTTTATCAATTTTTATTTTGTTTTTGTATGTCATAAAAATGGAAGCATAAAGAAAGGACTATTGAATATCTGATTATATATTTCATTCTCTATACTTGTGAATGTATTGTTGTTCTTCATCCTGTGAATAAGCAGTTGATAGAGTTAATATTCATTTCTCTGTGTATTCTTTTCCATTGACAGTGCTATTACTATTATTGGAACATATTACATAGACCAATACATATGGTATTTGGCTTTGGTACGAGAAGTAGAAATTTGATGTGGTGCATGTTCATATGAGTGGGATTCTTGTCAGGTAAATTTATATATATATATATATATATATATATATATATATATATATATATATATATATCAGTTAGCTGTATTCTTCCAAACCGAATTCCTCCACGTTAGTATCTAGACATATACCCATTGCCAGTGAGATGCCTGGTGGAGCCACATTCTTGACCCAATGTGTTATTTTTGCCCTTTTTATTTTATAATTAGGTACAGAAAGTAGTTTTTACAAAGACAATGTTTCCTTCATACTTTTTTTTTTTTTTGGTTTTTCGAGGTAGGGTCTCACTCTAGCCCAGGCTGACCTGGAATTCACTATGTAGTCTCAGTGAGTCTTGAACTCACGGCAATCCTCCCACCTCTGTCTCCCGAGTGCTGGGATTAAAGGCATGCGCCACCACGCCCGGCTTTTTTTTTTCTTCATACTTGTTATTCATCAAAGATGGTCATTTTTCCTGAGAACTTTAATATATGAACATATTGAAAGCTGGTCATAGTCCATCAGGTTATATACTTAGAATTTCTCATTGTGTGACTTTCTGGGTAACCCCTGAACAAACCTCAACTCACCCACAATAGGACCACAATGCCAGATCAAAGAAATGATCCAACCAAAGTCTGCCTCAATGAGCCAGTGAATTTATTTGGGTTCAGCACAGAGATATGAGTGAGGGGGTCACTCACAGGAGTGTGGATGCCTCCAAAGAAGTCACATTACAGGGAAACCCCACCACATACATGTGATCATGGAAGCTGCATTGTTTGAACTCCCTGGAAGACTGAGAGGTGCCTGATAGAGAGCCTCCTTTCCCGAGTAATTGTTAATGCTTCTATAACATTGTTGAGGGGATTTGTGAACCTTGTCCCTTAAGTAGCTTTCTTAGACATGTGAGATTTATTTGCATCCTGACCCACACTCTTTCCTTCAGGAGGGAATGCTTCAATTTGGAGGGAACATTTCAATGTGGAAGAAATCACCACACATTTGTGTTGGAATATTTTGCCCATATATATTTGTGTGTGTGTTTTATGAGTTTCATACTGGATAGCAGTTTCACACCACACCAAGTGGGGTGTGTGTGTGTGTGTGTGTGTGTGTGTGTGTGTGTGTGTGTGTGTGTATAGGGCATTTGACAAGAACTAGTTTTTAATATAATCTCATTTGGAAATTCAAGCCGATGTTATTGTTTTCTGGGATGTTTGACAAACATTTTCTTGTTTAAGATTGCCAAAATAGCTGGCATGGTGGCACATGGCTTTAATCCCAGCAGTCAGGAGGCAGAGGTAGGAGGATCATCGTGAGTTGGAGGCCAATCTGAGACAACATAGTGAATTCCAGGTCAGCCAGGACTAGAGTGAGACTGAACAACAAACAAAGAAGATTGTCAAAATTCAGATTAGGAATCAATTCAGAAGTGATTTGTTTCACAGTATAGGCAGTGACTTGTTTTTTGCTTTTTTAAACAGTATGAGGAAGAAAATGGGATTAAACTGGGATTAAAGGTGTGCATCACCACGCCTGGCTCAGTTTCTCTCTTAAAAGGCCTCCCTCTGTAGCCTAGGCTGCCTTGAACCCTGTATCCTCCGGCCTCAGCCTCCCTAGATATGGAATTACAGGTGTGCCACCATGTCCAACTCTACTTATACTTTTATTACCAACAAATGCTATGGATGTCTTGGGTGGGGGGGAAGAAGCTTTCATAAATTGGGTACATCAAGGAGCAGGTCACTGAGAGGGGCCATAGTGGGGACACATGGCACTGAACACTAAAGTAACAATGGAAAATGGAACTTGCCCACAAGTTCCCCTTCCTGGTAGCGTTCTTCCCATTCTCCCTAACTCCATGATTTTCCCAGATGCTCTCTGAGTGCATCTTGAAGTATCACCAAATATGCTTTCTCCGAAAGCCCTCGCCTGTCATGGAGAAAGTTTCATACATCCTATAGACAGAGCTCAGGAGGTAGGCCAGAAAGTTTCCCTCCATCCCAAAGGACCCTGTACCAAATAGGTACCAATCAAAGCTCAATTGACTTCAAGTTTGATGTCAGCACCTCTGCTGCCCAGTAGGTGGCAATGTTGCCCCCCAATTCTGGACTGAAGGGGCTGCTGTGGTTTGGAATCAGGTGGACAGCAGAGGGCAGTGTCTCTCGACCTTGACACTGGCCAAGACTGCTGGGCATTGGGAAGCAGGCAGAAGAAACATGGCCACAATGAGGGATTTGCAATCAGATTACTAGGAAGGTGGACAGGCTGGGGAATTTGTGCCAGGGCCTCTCTACAGGAGACGTTCTGTTCCCTCCTTGACTTTGAAATAATAATGGTGAGGCCTTGTGTTGGTTGATAAACTGCTTTTTCAATCAATAAAGCACATTTAACATGTTGACCATTTTACTGAAAGTTAAGTAGGCAAGACTGACAGTATTTTTAATCCTAATTTTATCAATAAGGAAGATAAAGCCGAGAGACTGAGCTGCCCGAGGTCACCAGGGGATGGCTGTTAATCTGTGAAAGGGCCATAGTTTGTTCTCGAAATGGCCGCAGGGCTGCATGGATGGGGAATTGCTATGTGACTCAGACCCTCCTTCACACTCATTCAGCTATCAAGTGTGTGTGGGGGGAGGGCGGGGGCTGCAGCATCCATAGCCGTGAATTGTGCGCTAGAGGAAGCGCAGAGGTGTGCAAATAGAGCCAGCAGGAAATGAGAAAGTCTGCCGCTTGAGCCAGGGAGAGAGAAGTAAGCCATCCAGGCCTGGCCTCTGTGGTGGGTGCTGGTGTGGGTGCTCAGTAACTGAGGGGTAGGCCAGACAGCACAGCCAAGACATCAGAGCACAGTGGGTGGGTTGGGGGGGTCTGGGGCAGGAGGGAGTGAGATGGGAGGGCCTGCAAGGACAGGAGAGCTCTGCAGGGTCCTCTTCCTGTTGCCACTGCAGTTGCTACCTGTTTGCATTAACTGAAACAATGGGTGTATATTATCTTAGTGACTTTGTGACCGGCCTCCCTGGAGGACTGACTCCAAGGCTTCCCCAAAGGGCGGTGGCTGAGAGGGCTGGGAAGTGTCAGAGAGTCCTGGGCTCAAATCTGGCCCTCTGTCACTTACCAGCTCCTTGAACTTGGTCAAGCTGTTTGATTTCATTTGTAAAGTGGCTGTGGTAATGACCACTTCATATGATTGTTTAAACTTTGAAGGAGAAAATGTATGTAAACCAACTGATCTCAGTGAATGTTTAGTTTCTTTCCCTCCCTTTGACCTCTCACTGCTGTTCTGCCCTCCTGCCTTGTGTAGT